>CABHPR010133877.1:0-13410 GCA_902168415.1 Peromyscus melanophrys
TGCAAGCCAAATGTGTTGCTCGTTTCATCAATTATAAAGAGTATGTTTTTAAACCTTTTAACATGCTTGCTTCTTGCATGTGCTCTATAACTCACAACTTTCCTTTCTACTAAGAACAGGTTTTTTTCCTTCTCACATGATATGTTTCTATGATTAATGGCATCTTAAATTATGTAAAATGTGGCAGGGAACAGGCTTTTCTTTCATGTATCTTTGCCATAGCTATTTTTTCCTGGCTTAATAATGGCTTCATCTTAAAGCAGAATATGGAATTTTCCCAAATTCCTATCAAGTATAGTAAGCTTTGTCTGAATTAAACCACAGATGAGTTCTTATAAACATGGTATTGCTCTCTTTTTAGAGGGACACCCTTTCCCTGGGAGCCATTTTCCATTCTCCTGTAGGCTGTGCTGGGAACTTCCTAGATACCTCTCCATCCACACTCTAGGGCTCACCTCTGAACCTTCTCTGAGATGCAGCCCTGTATCACTGCCTTCCTTCTGCACCACTTATCACGAATACACAGAGCCACTTTCTGAGTGTTTGCCTGAAAGCATTGCTGTGCCAGCCTCACAGTCAACTACTGATTTAGCGGAGCACAGAACCTGATTAATTAAAAACATTGCTACCTGGTCTTCCAGCTTTACTGTCACCTTTTCATCTGCTGCATAGGGTACTTGTGTTCTCCCTGGAAATCTGCAGAGTCTCGTTACCATGGGTATTCTAAGGCATTTTTTTTTCTTTTCCTTTTTTTTTTTTAATTGAAAATGGATTCTTCTCATATAGCATATCCCAACCACAGTTTCCCCTCCCTCCACTCCCCCTCCATTTCCCTTCAGAAAGGGGCAGAACACGGCCCACTGAATCAACTAAGCATGGCTCATACAGGCTCATAGACTGCAGTGGCAAGCATGGGCCTGCATGGGTCTGTCTGCCTCAGCTACTCTGTGTATATGATATATGTGGCTGTTAGCGTGGTGTTTTTGTGGCACTCCGAACAGTGGGAGCAGGTGTGTCTCTGACTCTTTTGCATGATCTTAGGACTCTTCTCCTCTTATTGAGTCACCTTGTCCAGCCTCTATATGAGGGCTTTTGCCTTTTCTTTTTCTTTTTCTTTTTTTTTTTTTTTTTTTTTATAGACAGTGTTTCTCTGTGTAACAGTCCTGGCTGTTCTGAAACTCGCTTTTGTAGACCAGGCTGGCCTTGATGATGCCTTGTCTTATTGCATCTTGTTTTGTCATGTTTGGTTGTTGATTCTAAAGCATTTTCAGTGGTGTGCCTTACTGAGGGTTTTCTTCAGACTAGAGCCTCGTGTCTGTCCAGTGCAATACTTCTTCTTTGCCTGAATGAGTTCTCTCGCTTCTCTTTTTATAGGGCTCCTGTTTGCCAAGCTCTGGTCAGCTTGAGTCAATCTCCTATAGTCTCCATCTTTCCTCTCTTGTTTTCTACGTCTTGTCTTTTCTTGTTCTACTTCCTGGTTGAAGTCACTGACTTTGTCTTCCAACTGTTTCAGCAGTCGTGAGCTGTTTTCTTTCTATTGTGGCATGTGTGATTTTTAAGCCCTCATTCTTATTTGCTAACTGTCTCTTTCATGTGGTTGCATCCTGTATTTGTTTCAGAAGAATTACAGCCTAGCTCTCTGAAGATTGAGACCTCTGTCTTTCCCTCTGCTCTGGTTGAGATCTATTTCCTTTTTGTTTTGTTGCATTTATTTGACTTGGTGCCTGCCACTCCTGGAAAAAGAAGGCTTTCTTCAGATATGCCCTCACTGTCTGTTCACAGTGAAGGGGTAAGTCAGACTTGAATGGGAAGCTAAGTGTGTAGCCAGCCTCCCTGAGAGAAAAGCTTCACTCTGTGGCCATTTCAGGAGGAACCAGCCATTTCTTTGATGAACCATCAGGCAGAAGGTTTTGGAGCTACTTTCTGTGAGATTATCCAATCTTCTATTCTTCCTGTGTGGTATCTGACCAGGAGTCAACTGTGAGCACAGTACAGACAGAATTGTGCTTAAATTCCCCACCCTCTGCCTCATGCTTTATGCAAAGTCATGATTTGAAATGCCTATTTGTCAATTTCTTCCTCCAGCTCTCTCCCCAGCAGGACTGAGAGGGGTAGCCCTGTTTTCCAAGGCCAGACAAGGTCCTACACGAGCTCTGGTCCCTGTCTATTCATTTCACATGCTCTCTGTCCCTCTCCCCAGTATACGAGTGTGGACACCAGGCTGTGTCTTAAACTATGTAGAATAACAGCTTTCAGGCTGTTCTAGCCTTGAAATATTGCACTTTATAAAGCAAGAGTGTTGTTGGTTGTTTTTTATATCTTTGCTCTTTATTCTCTTTAACTCTTTGGGGGGCTGGCCATCGAGCTCTCAAGTAAATCATAGGGAGGCTTATTCTTACTTATGAATGCCCAGCCCTCACTTGGCTTGTTTCTAGCCAGCTTTTCTCACAGAGCTAAACAAATGAACATAATAGAATGTAACACATCTTTGCATCATTAAACAAATGTTCCACAGCATAAATGAATGTAACACATTTTAATATTCCACAACACAAGAGTTTCTTATTACATCTTTAAAGTTTACTTTGTGTGCATGCTTGTATGTGGGGGGGGGGGCGGCGCGGCACGCGGGCGTACATGCATGACATAGCACTTAGGTAGAGATCAGAGAACAGTTTGTGGGACTTGGTTCTCTCCTTCTACAAGGTAGATCCCAGGGATGGGATTCAGGCCATCAGACTTAATAGCCAAAACATTTACTTGCTAAGCCCTATGACCATTCCCAAAGGAACAGTTTCGACCTGAGTTACTATACTCTAATACTTTAAGCCTAAGGGGTAAGATAACATGACTGTTCTAGTTAGGGTTACTATTGCTGTGAAGACACACCATAAACACAGCAACTCTTATAAAGAAAACATTTAATTGGGGTGGCTCACTTACAGTTTCAGAGGTTCAGTCCATTATCATCACGAGGGAGAATGGCCACATGCAGGCCGACGTGGTGCTGGACCTAAGAGTGTTCCATCTTGCAGGTAACAAGAAGTCAAGTGACCGTCACACTGAGGGAAGTGTACCAGGCTTTTTCTTTTGGGCCACCAACCAGCTCTCAAATCATGACATGGAGACTTCTTACTAGTTATGAATGCTCGGCCTTATCTTAGCTCTTATTTTAATCTGTTTCTCTTTATCTACATTTTGCCTCAGGGCTTTTTAACCTTTCTTTCTTTCTGTATATCTTACTTTCCTGCTTCTCATGTCTGTCTGTCTGGCTAGTGGCTGCCTGGCTTCTGGCCCCAGGCATGCCCCACTCTTTCTCCCTCATTCTCTTCTCCTTTTTCTCTTTCAAGCCTAGATTTCTCCTCCTACTTATTCTCTTCACCCGTGAGTCCCACCTATCCCTTTCCTGCCTAGCTAACTGGCCATTCAGCTTTTTATTAGACCAGTCAGGTGCCTCAGGCAGGCAAGGTGAACGCAACACATCTTTACATAATTAAACAAATACAGCACAAACAAATATAACACATTCTTATGTCATTAAACAAATGCAGCATTAACAAATGTAACACATCTTTGCCTAGTTAAAATAATATTCCATAACAGGGAAGCTTGAGCAAAACAGACCTCAAAGCCCACCCCCACAGTGACACACTTCCTCTAACAAGGCCACACCTCCTAATAGTGCCACTCCCTTGGGGGCCATTTTCTTTCAAACCAGCACAATGTCAGCCTTTAATCCCAGCACTCGGGAGGCAGAGGCAGGCGGATCTCTGTGAGTTCGAGGCCAGCCTGGGCTACCAAGTGAGCTCCAGGAAAGGCGCAAAGCTACACAGAGAAACCCTGTCTCAAAAAACCAAAAAAAAAAAAAAACCACCACAATGTCATTATAACTTGTTCATTCAAATAAACAACCACCATCATGAGGCACAAACTGATAAATAATGTATTTGTACCAATAAATTATCATGCATGTGAATATATGGAATCATATTGGAAACACTGTACATGAGTTTATCATACCAGAGGTAAGCCTCTCACCTGAGACTAAAAAGGAGCACACAAGACCGGGATACAGAAGGCATACTGACCTACCACCCAGTCACTTGTCACAAGTTTCATCCTGAAAAATTGCTACAGCAAAGGACTTCTGCCTTTGCCCCCCAGGCTCCAGCTCAAGCCGCTTCTCTTGCCTATGACAATTGTAAAATAACATTCAAAACTGCCAGCTACCTGGCATCTGAGCACTCTGTGCTTTGAACAGCTCTACAGCTGTGGTTTGTAAAACTACTCTTCTGGTTCTCTGCTGAAACTGTCCCTTACATCTAGATAGCCTCTTGGCCTCCGCCGAACCCCGCATGCCCCTTGGATGTGTCCAAAGCCATTTGTAGCACATACTCACTACTCTACCATGTGAAATGCAAAGCGTGATTTCAGAGTGAACAGTAATAGTTAAGATTAAAACAAAAGAACCAGTGGTTGCTATTGGCCGTGTCTACCAAGTGAAATCAGTATACAGACCTCCTGGCAGGAATGAAGATATTCTGCAGGGACATTTGTGCCCCTCCCCTTTGGCTATGAGACTATTGGAACAATGGTCCCCAAGAAATTGGAATGTTCAGGGATCTCACACTAGGAGAAAGAAAAGGCTGGAGTCTGGTATCAGACTCTGAGAAACTTGTCTGCCTCCACACAGTTCAGACAACCTGTCAGACCACCTTGCAAGAGAAACTGGAGTAAAGACAACAATGAGGGGTCGATGACAGGTGAGACTACACCTTAGCCAGGGCTGCTTAGCTGCACATACCCTCTATTTAAACCTGAACCTCATGTCAGGGCTCTGAGAATGGAGTGGGGACCATTCCACTAGACCTCTTTATTTATTCTTCTTCCCAGTGTGGCCTCATCAGACAAATCTCCTTATTACTGTTATTTGTCTGTTTAGTTAGCCTATTGAAAATGAGTGGCCAAGCTTAACTTGGTAAAGCTGCAGACCCCAGGCTCTGATCTTAATAATTCTGGTAATAGTAGTAGTACTTGGTGAATTAAAGTGAACAATACTGATGTTGCTTGTGAATTAATTGTTATTCAATAAATTCTCATATTGTGGAAGGATACAAACACATTTGCATAGCTCATTAGTGACAATGAGGTTTAACCAGACACTCCAGTAACTCCAGGATTCATTTTCATGGAGTCAGATTAGCCTATAACCCAGTGGCTGAACCCTGCTTCCAAGCAGGTAGTCTGACAGCAGACACATCCTACTGGCCAACACAGTATTTTTTTCCCTAGTTCACAAGAGATTCAGTAGCTGAGACAGAGCTAACAAGCTGGTGTTAGTTGGCTATGATTGTTATTAGAGACAAACACACTGCAAAACAATTATTCACCTTCCCTATACACCCTGGAGGCATCCCTAGCTATCTTCCCCTGCTCCAGGTTCAGACCTTAGTATCTTTCTTCCCTACACAGCTTTCTCCATTCTGCCTGATAGCTCAGGACTTTCTGTTATGATACATTATGCACGTGCAGGGAATCATGCTGGGCAGATGGGGGGGGGGTGCTGCAGTGTGTGGAAAGTCATTCACACCCAGGCGCCACATCCACTCGGAAATGGTTTATTATAATAGGAGATAAAGAGACAGAAAAGACAGAAAACAGAGAGAGAAAGAGAGGGTGTGTGCACCTCATGGTGGGAAGAAGGAAAGAGGAAAAGAGAAAGAGAGAGAGATGGGGGTGGGGCAGAGTTTTTCCTTTGAGGCTTTTACATCAGGACACAGGGCAGCACCAAGGGGCAGGATTTCAAGGGGTAGAGCAGAATCTTAACACTTTCTCTTTTTACTTCCCACCTCCTTCAGATTGGAAGGAGGAATAGATTTAATATCATGAGGACAAAACAAGTGAAACGGAGGTAGACAGGTTCAGCTGCTCCACAAAAAGAACCCACAGCCAACCTCATGTCCTGAGCACCACTACTTACAGTATCTGGTGCCTCCAAATCCTGGGCCTCTGAGATTCTGGATTGAGCCAGCTCACTGCCTGCCCCCTTCCTACACCCTCACTAAATTCCTGAACGTCTTGCCTCTGTCTTGATATTTTCTTGTATCACTTCCCCTCTCTCATTTCTTCTGTCCATGGGGTGTATAACTTTTTTCTAGCTTTAGGTAGTATATTAATGATTAAAAAAGAAAGGTAATATAACTGTAAATCCTTAATCCTGTATTTTTAAAAAATGATGTTTTGGGGCTGGAGAAATAGCTAAGCAGCTAAGAGAACTGGCCGTTCTTCCAGAGGACCAAGGTTCGATTCCCAGCACACACATGGCAGCTCACAGTAGTCTTTAACTCTAACTCCAAGGAACCTGATGCCCTCTTCTGGCTTCCATGGGCGCTACAGGCACATGATGCACAAACATACATGCAAATAAAACATGCATACTCATAAAATGACACCGGGTAGTGGTGGCTCATGCCTTTAATCCCAGCACTCAGGAGACAGAGCCAGGTGGATCTCTGAGTTCTGAGTTCCGAGGCCAGCCTGATCTACAGAGCAAGTTCCAGGATAGTCAGGCTATACAGAGAAACTCTGCCTTGAAAAACAAAACAAAATAAATAATAATAACAATAATAATAATAATGACATTTTGTTGCTGCTGTTGCATCTGAAACAGTTTTGACTGAGGACTTTTCTCCAATGATCAATTTGTATTTCTAAAAACAGCAAGACCCATTGTCTAAGAATTAAAGTCTATAGGCTAAAGAAACTAAGTGGCTTTATTAAGTCATTCATCAAGTCCTTACTGAGCATCTACGAGACTCACAGGCCTTCTGTGGGTGCAGTATGAGAAACAGGGTCCTCACTCGGAGCTTGCCTTCTTGTGGTGAGAACACCAAACAAATAAGTTAAAGTTCAAGAAATTTCACAAAAGAATGACCAGTATGTATGACCATGTCTAGGAGACTACCATAGGCCATGGGACCAGAAGAATTCTCATGGGATGCCATGTGGTCTGACATCCAAGTTACAAGCAGAACATAGTCCAATGAGTACAAGGAAAGACATTTTCCAGACAGCAGGAACAGCACAGACAAAAGCCCAGGCGTTGCAGTACACATCAGCCTATCTGAGTAGAGTGAGTCATTGAGGCTAGAGTGGAAAAGTCAGAATTCTACAGTGGGTGTGCTTGAGAAAGCATCTGACACATAGCAGGTTGCTGTGAGTGATAAAATGCTGAGATTAAGGAGCACAGTGCTTACCGGCAAAGCTCAAGTATTCATACTGAGGGGACATTTACATACAGATAGATGGGACCCACTGGTGCCACCGAAAGACAGCAGATTAAGAGAGTGTCTCGGGTCACTCTAGCATTTACAACTCAAAAGAAAGAGTTGGAATCAGAAAAAGAAGACTGATCCAGGCTGTCCTCGAACTCCAGATCCACCTGACTCTGCCTCCTTCAGCAAATCCTACCGGCCTGCGCCACTGATTGCTGGGCGTTGGTGGCGCACGCCTTTAATCCCAGCACTCGGGAGGCAGAGCCAGGCGGATCTCTGTGAGTTCAAGGCCAGCCTGGGCTACCAAGTGAGCTCCAGGAAAGGCGCAAAGCTACACAGAGAAACCCTGTCTCAAAAAAAAAAAAAGAAAGAAAGAAAAGAAAAGAAAAGAAGACTGATAAAGAAAGTCAAGGTTAAGATAATAACCTAGAAGGAAGGATGCCTGTGAACAACCAGGAAAGGGAGCATTTAAGGCAAAGAGAGCAGTGAGCTGAAATGAAGACTGCTGAAGACATTACCAAGGCAAGAAAGCTACCAGAGGCTGCTGGGTGCGATCACTGGAAGTGACTAGAGAATGTGACAAGAGCAGCCCTCATGGAACAGAGGGACAGTTATCCAGGCACCACAGGGAGGAAGTAGAGATGGCCACAGACAACCCAGCAGGACATCAAGATGAGAGAAATGTGGGGTTACAGTAGACACACGATGGCTTCTCAGCTTTTTGGCTAAGATCCCTCAAAGATAGACATGGGAAGGGTGGCTTTGGCATGGGAAATCCTAAGGCAGTTGCTGACTGATAGAAAATTGTAAACAATGTTCCCAACTCTAGTGCATATAGTAAACTGTTTTGATTAAAAGCCCTACTTCACCTTCACCACAATCTCAGCAGCATGGGCAGCACTCCTCACGCTGGCACAGCCCTTCATATTTTACCTAATGCATTTCCTTTTCCTCCCCCAGGCTTCCTGGTCTCTGACAATGGTTCCTGCGTCACTCAGTCCACAAGACACCAGCCAAAGCAACATGCCCACAGACACTTCAGATCCTTCACCCACCTAAAGGGATCTTCCAGACAGACAGTTGGCTCCTCCTGTCAGAGCCAGGAGCCCCAGATTCAAACTGTATTAATTTGCTGTTACAAAGTATCACTGCCTATATGGCTTACGCAAGAAAGTGTTTCCTCACAGATCTAGAAGTGTCAAGTCCTAACACACATCAGCAGGGCTGGTTCATTCTAAAGATTCCTCTTGGCCTGCAGGCGGCCACCTTCCTGCTGCTTCACACTGTGTCCTATTTATTCTTCTTAGAAGGACACCAGTCATACTGTATTCAGGCCTACCCAACACTAAAGATTGCATTTTAGCTAAAATTACCTCTGTAAGGACATTGCCTTCAAATGCAGTTATGTTCTGAAGCACTGGGAGTTTCAGACTTCATTGTAGAAGAAAGGGGCAGGGGCAATTGAGCTCATATTGAGAAGACTGCACTCTAGAGAAGGGCCAAAGGGTCAGAACTGGTGTGCTGATTTTCCCACATCAAATTACAATGTGAAGTTCCTCCACAAGCCAACTGTGGGTGACAGGAGGCAGAACGTTAAACAACGGTGGCATTGTTCAGCCTTTTCTCCTCTCAAGAGTGGGACACTGCCCGGGAGCCAGTGGTCTACAAGCAACCTCCCCTCTCAAAGGAAAATGACTGGCCATTCACTGTGACAAAAGCAAACCTCTTCACAAAGATGGAGACAATAAAGAAAACAGTTTGCAACTACAAATCCACAGAATTGCATCTTTCTCCTCAAGGACTCACTAAAAAGGCTCAACTCTCACAGCTAAAATTACCTAAACATCCTCATTGTTGTGGAAACCATCAGAACTGTTGGGCCAGTCTGAGATCACTGAAGAAACGTCCATCTTACTAAGTTGAGCAGTCAAAGGCCAACTCAACCAAGAGGCAGCCACACAAATACTCACATTTCACCCAGGAAGGACATGACATTGTCTTGTGCTGGCTACCCAAGGCCCTCTGAAATTATTCAATCCCTCTTCTCCTGATAACCTGTCAGTAACAGCATACTGCTGCTTGGTTCTACCTAACCCCAGCAGGAAAAGTCATAGAGACAAATGCTTTTTCTGGAAGACATCAACATTTTTGCTGTATTCTTGTCCCTATGTGCCACTATACCCTGTGAGATGTACATTCCAGAACAGGGCTGGAGCCATGTTATTCATTCCTCCCTCTCCAAGTCACAGGGCAGGGTCTGGCAGTAGGTAGTCCTTAAATGCCACATGGATCAATGACAACAGTAAAGACAACAGGGCTCATTCTGTAGACCACGCTAGCCCCAAACTCAGAGATCCACCTGCCTCTGCCTCCCGAGTGCTAGGATCAAAGGCATGCACCATCACTGCCCAGCTGAGCCAGTTTTCTTAATCACTCAACATGTCTCCAGCCCTGAGTCCTCCATTTTCAAGAGGAAAGTGAAATGAGAAATGGAAAGTTTGACCACCATTTATGATCTTATTGGGACCAAGACATTGACATTTGGTGAGGATGTCATCCAGCCATTAAAATGAACTAACATAAAAGTAAAGGGCAGGGGGAGTAAAACCAGAATGACCTCAAATAAGGAAAATGAGATAAGGTTGGCGATGGGCAAGGTACTTGGAAGTCAAGAAGGAAAGTGAAGGGAACAGAGGAAGAGCACTATTCTCAGTGTGCCTTGTTCTGTGATCTTGAGCAAGAGAAACATCTAGAAGAGGCCTTATAATTGAGAAAAGAGTAGCAGGGTACAATAAGTATCTGGCCCCAGTATCTCCTTTTAACTAAAGAAGCACTTTTATATGCGTGTATATTGCATTCTACTGGCACCAGTCACAAGACGATGGATTGGTATGGATTGGTATGGGGTTTGTTTTGTTTTGGGTTTTTTGTGTGCCTTTCCCCCCCTTTATTGTATGTGTATATTTGTTTTGCTTGCATGTATGTTTGTGTATCACATGCATGGCAGCCTCCACAGAGGTCAGAAGACCACCTAGAACTGGAGTTACAAACTGTTGTTAGCACCCACATAGAGATGTGGGTACTGAGAATCAAACGTGGGGTCTCTGGAAGAGCAGTCAGGGCTCTTAAACTCAACCCTTTCTCCAGCCCACAAGAGAATGGTTTTCTGTTGTATGCTTTTGGTTTTGTTTGTTTGTTTGTTTCATTATTTGTTGGTTTGTTGCCAGGTTCTACAGTTTGGAAGCAGAGCTACGGGCATGCTGGGCAAATGTTCTACTACTGAGCCCCAGCTCAATCAGAGATGCTTTTTAAACACAGATGACCAATTTGCACTATGTTCCACGTGGGCCTTCCATTACAAGCCCACACAAAGATAATGTGATTTACTTTTCTTTTTCCATTTTTTTAAAGTAAATTGTCAGCATCATCTTTTTAGCAACCTAGGAAATTAGAAGAAGCTGCCTACACCCTCAGGGCACACCATCCCAAGCAAGCCTCCTCCTCCCTCAGCCACAGGTTTCTCAGATCCTCTCCTCTCTAGCCTCCACCCACCTCAACTCTCTTCTACAGAACTGAAACCTCTGCATGGCTGACCCAAGCATGTCCATTCCCCTTCAAATCCACACCTGTGTCCAGCTTCCACTGCTACCATCTACCCATCCCTCAGCCTGTACAAATAAGTCTTCATGTTTCACTCCAACCCCACCACACCCTACTAATTGAGCCACCACCAATGTTTCTCTGTGTCCAAACTTTCTTTTCTGCCTATAGTCACAGAGTCCATCTCAACTTCATATTTAACCATTGCAAAAATCTCCGGGCCTGGAGAGATGACTCAGCAGTTAAGAGCACTGGCTATTCTTCCAGAGGTCCTGAGTTCAATTCCCAGCAACCACATGGTGGCTCACAACCATCCATAATAAGATCTGGTACTCTCTTCTGGCCTGCAAGCATACATGTAGGCAGAACACTGTATACATAATAAATAAATAAATAAATCTTTTAAAAAAAATCTCCTAACTGACCTCTTTTCCTGAAGCTATAATTGGAATTATACTGTCTCCAACATCCTAAAATTAACCCAGTCATGCTCCTACATAACAAGACATCGTTTTTTGCCCACACTTTTAAAAGTAATGTTCAAAGACTCCACAACCTATCCTTCTGGGCTTATGTCTGATTCCATCCATGATGGGCTTTTTTCTCATCCACCAGCAGACCTTCCTTTCTCCCACTTACCTCCTCTGCTCTCTACTTTTGTTCATATCAGACTCCTGAAGGCACTGCTATGCCATATTCTAGTCCTCTGGGTGTGGTTGGGCAAGAGTTACTCAGTCTCTTCCTTGTTGTAAGTTTCTTGAGAGAAAGTAGTTTATCCCTGCTCCCTCACTTTCCAAAATCCAACCCATACTTGGGTTTCCAGGAAAAGAAAATATATATATTAAATAAAAGCGGTTACTGCATTCCTACATTGTCAATGTTGGAATTATAACATCAAAAGATGCAATAAAAACAATCCAAGTCATTCTCTAACCTGATACATAAATCCCTCGTTTGGGTTCTTTACTGCTGCAAATAAACTCCAAGAAAACAAACTGCTCAACACAACAACTTAACACTTCATTCACTTGGGATTCTGTAGGTTAATAATTCAGGCAGAGCCTAGTTAGATGGCTCTTTTGTACCACACAGTATCAGCTGAGGTTGGATACTTAGCTGAGCTCATTCCCTGGGATTGGCTGGCAGAAAAAGGGGGGATTCAGCGTGTGCTGCCTGCTTTAATACCCTCCACATAGTTGCACAGGCTTCCTTTCAACAGGGTAGCCTAGGGCATAGGACTATTTGAGAGCAGCTCCACAAGTGAGTACTACAAGAGGTGTAAGTAGAAGCTTGGGTCTCCTGCAGGCTGTCCCCAAAAGGGGCATGGACAGAATACACCCAAGTACCTTGTACATATAGGAAAGCTAGCCAAAGATGCTCACTTTTCATTTTATCCTAACCCAAACTGAAAATACCCTTGATTCATCCAGGAAAAATTAGGAAACACTAAAACACAATCTGCTTATTCGAACTTATAAATCGATTAATGTGAATAAATTTTTAAGCAATTGAGCACTAAATTTATATAGATAATGACATAATCTGTAAAAAGTAAGACAAGGGGCTACAGAGATGGCCCAGGGGCTAAGGAGGTGCAATTTGTTTGTGTGTTTGTAGACTGGCACTCTCTATACAGTTCTGGCTGTCCTAGAACTCACTACATAGACCAGGCTGGCCTCGAACACACAGAGGCCTGCCTGCCTCTGCTTCCTAAGTTCTGAGATTAAAGAAATATGCCACTATGCCGAGCTGGTTAAAGGATTTACTGTTCTTGCAGAGGACCTGGTTCAGTTCCAGCACCCACATGGTGGTTCACAACCACCTGTAAATCCAGTTACAGGGATCAGATGCCCACAGGCCTCTGCAGGCACCTGCACACACACACCGTGCACATAAACTTGTGCAAATGTGCACACACAAATAAATAAATCTTTTTTAAGAAAAGGGAAAAATATGAGCATGTGAAACCTTAGTAGTTTTATGAACATCGGTATGCTTTAAATACAAAGCAAAATGGAAAATAATGTTTGTTGCATTTCTGAGTTAAATTTGTTTGTGTATTTAAATGCTTTGTTTAAAAAAATACTTGATTTTTATTCAGCCATCGTGATCTCAGTGTTCATGCAAGAGACTAAGGCAGAAGGATTTTGAGTTTGAAGCTAGCTGGGCTACACAGCAAGTTTTAGGTTAGCCTGGACTATTTAGTGGGACTATGTCACAGAATAAATAATCAGTCAAATCTACTATTTGCAGAAAAGGTTTTAAATAGAAGTTATAAAGAATTGTTTCTAGTATACTCCACACATCAAAGCTTTTCTCAAGGCCAATACAGACTTAAAGGGAGAGGAATACCCCACCTCTAACAGGAAAATTGGCAAAGGATTTGCTGCCAGCCATATTCATCCCAGCAGAAAATCCTTCTGAGACAACATTTCAGCACATCTTAACTACTTCCTGGGAGTTCTACAATGAAGAGTGGTGTGTGAAAGAAAGACCACACACACACACACACACACACACACACACACACACACAC
>CABHPR010133877.1:13510-25445 GCA_902168415.1 Peromyscus melanophrys
ACACACACACACACACACACACACACACACTCTCTAGACTAGACCAAGCCACGTGGAGCACTTCCTAAAATAGCACCTCTCCTGCAGTCTCACATTTCTGAGGCTTCTCAAAGTGAAGCCATGCTAAATTAAGGTGCCTAATTCTATTAAAGTTCAAACATGCATATTTAACAACTTGAATTTTAAAACAGACACATACATCAAAACTAGAGGCTTCTTTGGAAATAACACCAGATACATATATTTGAGTCCTTTGGTGGCCTGAAGGTCTGGCCAGGTGGCCTCACTGATACCACCGTGAGCCCTGGCAGAATACCCCACAATATATCACCCTTCCATCTCTGAGGCTTTCAAGGAGACCACCAGCCAGAGAATCTCTACCAGCAACATGACCCATCTGTGATCTCCCTGTGCAGTGAACCCGAGACCCAGCTCTATCTCACCTCACTCCAAGTGTCTAGACTCAGCCCAGTGTGTGGAAAAAGGAGACCAAAATGTAGCCAACAATGATAACTCTTAGAGATACAGAAAATGAACTACTTTTCTTCCCCAGCCAACTTAAAGCTAAATCATATATAATCTGATTTATATATTGTAAATTATATATGTAATGTATATATAAACTATATATAGATCATATATAAATCAAGTATAAACCTCTTTCCACACTTGGATCAGATAGTATATAAAGTGAGGGGAGGGGAGGTTGGCGCCTGATGTATAAAGAGAGGACAGGACCACTCCAAGGTATAATTAAGGGGAAGGTTTTTATTTAGATATGGGGGAGAGTACAGCCAGAGGCATCTGGAAGAGTCTAGAGCAGAGGGAAAAGTAGTAGACTCAGCATGGCCAGCAGGATGGACTCGGCCATGAGGGGTTTGGGGAGAAGAGAACCAAGAGAGGAGGGCAAGAGAGAACCAGGACAGAGCCAAGGAAGCACAAGGCCGAAATGCGTAGGGTTGTATAGGAGTGAGGAGCTGGGGGAAGAGAAGCCCAGGAGCTGGGGGAGGTTTTTAGGGGGCGTGCCAGGGTGAGAAGAGCTAAGAACAGCCAGAGGTACCTGAGCCAGTGAGCCTGGAGCCAGCAGCAGACATTTTGTATGATAATAGTCACCACAGTTAGTCATTTGTCCCAAATTTCTTTTGAACCTGACAGATAGGACATGCCTCATAGTTTTACTCTTGACTACAATAGGTATAATAGCAATGGCTGTGGTTCTGACGGGTCCTTACTCAGAGGAGATGCATGCAGAAGGGCTTAGAGTGTTATCAGGCCATGAGGAAAACGCTAACCCCCATCTATCTCTAAAAATGGAGGTCTTCTTGGAACATAGCCACATGCATATGGTATAAAGTGACTATGTACTACAATGTAAACTGAGTAGTGTCACATAGATGGCATGACTCCTGTAGCCTAAAATACTACATGGCAATGTTCAGAAAGTACTTAGCAGACACTTGAGTTAGAGTATCATTACTATGCAACCTTCTTTTAAGTTGTTCAGCAAAACAATGGCAAAAAGATGCACAAAAGTACATATAAATATGTGTATCTGTATATATATGCACATACACATGTGTGTCTATGTATATACATGTGTTTATATATATGTATACATATGTATATAGATGTGTACAGGTATATGTGTACTCAGTTTTTACCAGGGTTCAGAAAAACTTATAGGTCTATGGAAGTTCCTGAGACTGTTTGGAACTAGGAAACCATTGATTTTACAAGTGTGTAAATAAAGAAATTAACAAAGACAAAAGTGGCTTTGGATCACAAGAGAAACAACACATTCCCGAAGAATATCCCAAGCCTGAATATTTTTTAAAATGTCCATTTTCCACAAACACAGCTACAGAGTGATGCAATCCCAGTAAAAAATCTCCATGAATTGTTATTTGAGGGGAAAAACAGTAAGAAAAATAGTTTAATAGTTCTGCTGGTAGAAGAAAAGATATAAGTGAGGTTATTTGCCAAAAACATTTTGAAAATAAAGCAAAATGATGGGGTTCTTACCTAAATAAATGCTAAAAAAATTATTTTAAAGCTGTGATAATCACACAATTATTCTGGTCTGGGAATAATAAATCATAGCAGAAAACTGAAGAGATCTGGGGCAAGTAAAGAGTAAACCCCAGGCAAGATAGCAGACAAAGGGAGAGGGGGAGGCGCAACCACTGCAGTAACACCAGAGTAGCTGGGGAAAAATACAGTCAGAGCACGATACTATACACTCTCCCAAGATGGAGGAGAATTAAATATAGAGAAACAAGAGCATGAAAGGTATAAAAAACAAATGTAGGGAAGCTTTCTAGGCCTAAAACAAATGATAAAGAAAAAGATTAACGAGCTTGGCTCACGAATGTTTTGAGCTTCTGTACATCTAAAAATACAATAACCAAAACTAAGACAAGCAATAGCTGCTGAGGAACGGATCTCAACTTACTCACTACCCTATTGCTAGGGAGGAAGGAATAGGTTTTAAAATGGGCAGATGCTGTAAAGACACTGACAAGTGAAACTCAAAGCATAACTCCTTCCAAAGCTGCACATGGAGAGACTGGACCAAACTCCAGCTTAGCTTCCAGCTCCTGAGATCATATCCCCGGGATGAATCCAGACCCACTCAAGGGGCCTGCTTGAGAAAGCTTGGTGATTCCAGAAAAATGTGCAGTGTGGTCTAGCCTGCACCTGACGGCACGCCTTACAGGGAACTTGCAGCTGTGATGACATCTCTTTCAACTCAGAAGCATGTGTCTGGATGCCCAGAGAGTGTCATTGGCACTGTAATCACCAGCAGGAAGGGCTCCTTCCCCCAGCATCTGAAGGAGGACAGATGCCCCACTTCACCAACTGCCTGGCCTAGGGAACTCAGCATCTCGTTAAACTGGCCTGCTTCTAGTTTCTTTCTTCCTCTAACCCTGCTGCCAGCAGGCTCTCCCCTGCCCTGCCCTCCAGTGCTCATTCCCACAAACCACCACAAATGTTGAATGTTGAGGGATCGCAGCTCTCTCCCCCACTGCCAGTAGTCACCAGAAAGAAAAATCTTTTGTGTTTTGTTTTTTTGGTAAATGTTGAATATGAAACCCAGGGCCTTGTGCATACTGTATTCCCAGCCTGTTTTCCTGCCTTGACTAATGTCCAGCTGTGTTTGATTTCAACAACACAATGTACAAAACAGTACAATGTAGGAATTGAATGTGATTTTTTTTTTGTTTTCTGCTTATCTGTATTTGTGTGTGTGTTTTCTAATAAATAAATGTATTGAATGTTTTCAGGTGATTTAAGCTTCCTACCTGTTGTAGTTTCCTTTCTGTTGCTATGATAAAAATACCCTGACAAAAACAACTCCGGAGGAAAGGGGTGATTCTAGCTCACAATTGTAGGTTGCAGTTCATCACGGTGGGAACTCAAAGCAGCTGGTCACAAGCAGAGAGAATGGATGCCTACATGCCTACACTCAGCTCACCTTCTCTTTTCTACAGTCCAGGGTCCAAGTCCAGGGTCCAAGCCCAGGGCACAGTGCTCTAGTTTTTAGGCTAAGTCTTCACACATCAATTAATGTAATCAAGATAATCCCCCACAGATAGGTGGATGAGCCAACTAATTTAGACAGTTCCTCATGAACACTCCATTCCCAGGTGATTCTAGACTGTGTCAAGCTGACAATTAAAACCAACCATCACACTACCAGAGAACAGGGAAATTCATTTACCAATTCCAAAACCCTATAGATCTAGTTAATAACACCACGTGTCCAGACATTCCTAGGTCAAAAATGTACTTATGCCCTCTCCCTAAATCTTCATAAAAAAAAAAAAAGGCTTTCCAAGCATGCTGGCAAAAATTTGTAATCCTAAGACTCAAAGGGCAGAGGTAAGTGAATCTCTGGGAGTTCAAGGTCAGCCAGGGCTACCTAGTGAGACCCTGACAAAACAAATAAATCCAAAGTAGACTATTCTTCCTACCATTTTACCAAAAGCAAGTCAATAACTCAGAGAAATTTAGCAAATGTACAGGCTGGCTTTGTGTGTCAACTTCCCACAAGCCAGAATCATCACAGAGGAAGGAGCCTAGAAGACAAGCTATGTGTGCTGCAGAGGGCAGAGCCAGAGAAGTGACCCAAGCCCTTTGGAGTAGTCCAGAAGATTGTGATTGGATCCCAGATGGTAAGAATTTGGTCTTGCTTTGATGTGACTGTGCTCTGATTTTTCCCTCTTGAAGTAAGAAAGTATTTTACTGGAGCCCACAGTTGAGAGACTTTGAATTTAAAAAGACTTTGGATTTTAAGAGATTGGCTGTTTTAAAGGGGCTGAAATTTTAAGGTGTTTGAATTTGTAAAGACTGTGGAACTTTTAAAGTTATTTATGTTTTTAATGTGAGATTTTGTGGATAAATAAGAAAGGAAGGAGTGTGATGTGTTTGTGTGATGTGTTTGTGTGTCCTGTTGACAAGGGGTCGGTTGTACTGGCTGATTTTGTGTGTCAACTTGATACAAGCTAGAGTCATCAGAGAGGAAGGAGCCTCAGTTAAGGAAAAGCCTCCATGAAATAATGCATTTTCTCAATTAGTGATCAATGGGTGTAGTGCCATCCCTAGGCTGGTAGTCCTGGATTCTGGAAGAAAGCAGGCTGAGCAAACCTGGATTCTGGAAGAAAGCCAGTAAGCAGCATCCCTCCATGGCTACTGCATCAGCTCCTGTCTCCAGGTTCCTGCCTTGCTTGAGTTCCTGTCCTTACTTCCTTCAATGATAAACAGCAATGTGGAAGTGTAAGCTTATAATAAGGCTTGTAGACAGGCCTATAGGGTCAAGAAAATTGGCTCAAACCAGTTGCCAAGGCATGCATATAAGGTACTTCTTTATGAGCCAACCAACCTGGAGTCGGCCTGAAGGCCTAACAACAGGTGCTGTCAGAGTTCCTAGTTGCTGTCAGAGTTCCTGATCATGCAGAGTCTGCCTGAGGGCCTAGCAACAGGTGCTGTCAGAGTTCCTGGTCACTGTTAGAGTTCCTGATCATGCCCAGCCAAGGAGAGATGACCACCCAATGCCACCAGATTGTGACACCGACTGGGTCCTGGGAGGAGGGTGTATAAGGCCTTCCCCATTATTAAATAAAGGAGTTTATTGTTTGCCTTCAACTGACTTCCAGTATCTGTACCATTGATGCCGTGTCTTCTCACCCCTTCCCCTGAGGGAACTGTTAGAATCCAGCAACATAAGCTGGATTCTAACCAACCTCTTTTTGGTCAAGGTGTTTTGTTGCAGCAGTAGAAACCCTAACTATGACAGAAAGTATCTCAGGGTCATAAAGCAGTCAGTAGTAGAACTGGAAGTGAATTCCAGCTGATCTGGTCAGAAGTTCCTAGGGCCTCATTTCACAACATGCTCAGTTTGGGATGAAGAAGGCCAATATTCTGTTCCTAACTCTCTACACAACCACTATTATGTGTGGCCTTGGCAATTTCTTTTCCTTGTCTGGCCCTCACTTCCTCATCTATACAACAAGAAGGAGATGGGCCTAAGGGGTGTCAACTTCCTTCCTGCTCAGGTATGCCAGATTTCTGTCTTATCACACACCCAAGGCCAACCAATGACCAAGAACAGATTCCAACCAGACAGTGGCCACATAAAACTTGGAGGCTAGAGCAGGTACCCCTCCCAGGTGCCCCATGCCCTGTCCCACCTTGAATTCCTCATGTATACGTTCCTCCAGGATTTTGGCAGCCTTGCGGTCCTCCATCTCCACTTTCCACCTCTCCGCTAGGATCCGGGCTTTCTCATTGGCCAAGGCATCCCGGAACTTCTTGGTGATCTCTGCTTCCTTCTGTCTCCTTCCAAGAAAGCAGCAGCAGGGGTGAGCTTAAGGGAAAAACTAGATCATGACACAATGCAACTTCAAGTAAAAGCAATGAGCAGCCTTCCCTTGGTACACAGAACAGCAAACCATTTCACTAAGGAAGGGGGAGGTGACACTCATGTAGAGAAGGAAGGGTAAACCAGCAAGATCATTCTGGAAGCTCAGAAACAAGAAGTGAAAATCCCATTTCTCATTCAATTATCCGAAGGTGAATATAGTAGATGTTCAGCAGAGTTTTATGAAAAGAAATGATGAGCCGGGCAGTGGTGGTGCATGTTTTTAAACCCAGCACTCGGGAGGCAGAGCCAAGTGGATCTCTGTGAGTTCGAGGCCAGTCTGGTCTATAGAGTGAGATCCAGGACAGGCACCAAAACTACACAGAGAAACCCTGTCTTGAAAAAAAAAGAAAGAAAGAAAGAAATTATGAGGAATTCAAATATCTATCAAAAACACAAATAAGTTGCATTCCTGTGTAATAGAACACTACTGAGAATCTTCAACAGCTTTAGGATTTGAACTGATGGGATCTATCAAGGTATAAATAAAACTTTTTGTCTCTTAAATACTCTTCATGGTTATCTTGGTTAGTGGGTGTTCTTGAATTCATTATAATCTTTGGTTTTGTTTGCATTTTTACAATTTTACAACTAAAACACTATCATCTAGACTTGATGGTGGAGGACGCTAAACACTGTCACATGGATTTCCAAGTTTGGCAAGGAAAAAAAATGTTAAAAGTTGTTGATGAAAAGAATCTGACTCTAAACTTTCCTGAGGGCTCAGCTGTCCTTCTACTGTAAATTCATAAATCATATTCAGAGGAACAACAGAAGCCATGGTGAAACATTACTGCTAAACCATCCCTGTGAGAACTTGCCAGAGTGGCTAGGGCTGTGGAAATGGTTCAGCTGGTAAAACACTTGCCTCGTGAGCACAGAAAAAGAATTCAGATCCCTAGAGCCCTCATATAAATCTGGATGCAGTAGCACATGCTTATAATTCTAGCACTGGGATGACAGAAACAGAAGGATCCCTAAAATTCACTGGCTACCAAGTCTAGCTGCATTGGTGAGCTACAGGTTCCCTGAGAGACCCTGCCTAAAAAAAATAGTGTGGAGAGTGACAGAAGAAGACATCTGACATTGACCTCTGGCTTTTACACACACAAACACAGGCACATGAGCACATGAACATAAACCAAACTCACACAACATGCTATCCATACTGTCCAGGTAAATCCAAACTTCAGGCATACAGAAAGGGGTGATAGGTTGTTAGGCATTTCACCAATAGGAGAAAACTGAGGTCCCAGACTAGCTGATTGGTGGGTCTAACACTTGAACCCACAAGGTTTACTGATGGGAGATCTTGATGCCTTGGTTATTTGATCTTTTCAGAGCTCAACCCAGCCAGCCACTAACCAGCACCTCATTTTCCACCCATAGCTTAGATCTATCTACCCAGGGCTCCATGCTCAGGCCCCACCCAGCACCCTCCCCGCCAGCACCTCTCACCAGAGCTCCTCAGCCTCTCTCTGTGCTTGCAGCCGTGCTCTCTCTGCAATCAGCTCCTCAGAGATCTCTTCATAGGGCTTGTCACCAGGGCCTTCACCCATGACCCACACCCAGACCTCGCCATCGGCTCCCAGCAACCACTGGATGTGCTTGTTGCTTGCTGCCTCACAGTGGAAGGAGAAACAGAGAGAAAAGAAGAAACATCTGGTTTCAGCACATGTTCTATGGTTACCACACAACTCAACAGAGCAACAGTGGCTTCAGTGCAGATTCAAGATATTCCCTTACACCATCCCCTCGAGGGAGAAACATAACAGCTGAGCCAGCATTGGAGGCTAGCGTCAGAGATGAGCTCTCATGAGGTCGACATCAGCAAACATATCAAGGGTTAGTGTGATACTCTGTAGGCAATGACTTGTGCTACTCCCAGGCTGAGGCAGTCAGGTGTCAGCGAGTCTTCTCTGCTCTCTCATTTTTCTATCCACTGACTAGAAAGAAGGAATCAGAAATGGTAGAGTTGCAAGATGAAGCAGCCTGGAGCCTGGTGTTTCTGTGATATACATCATGCTGTAATTTGAACAAGAAATAAACCTTTGCTAGATGCTGCCACCGAGAGCCCTTAGTTTGCCAATAACAGCAGGCTCCACTGATGACTGTGACTAGATCAGTGATGTTCCTCAGTGGCAGGGTTGCCACAGCAATAGAAACCCTGCATCTGGCTTTAGCATCTGAGTGGTGAGTGATATCTAGCAGGCCAAACAGCTGGAGATCCATGCATGCAGGAACAAAACAGCTGTTAAAAAATGTCACAGACTCATTAGAGCTTAAAAGGCAGACCCTGTGTTTTCTGAATTGGGAAAATGAAACATTAGCAATGTGTATTGGATGCATTTGACACGGTGTTAAGAGAAAAAAAAACTAAAATTCAAGAAGGAATCAAATGTTTTGCAGGGAGAAGTGAAAGAGAATGGAGAGAATACAAAAATTTGGGATTGGAAAAAAAAAAAAAACAAGTTCCAAATAATAAGAGATGAACTGGGCATGGCAATGAATGTCTGTGATCCCAGTACTCTAGGTTGAGGCAGGAGGATCGTGAACTCCAGAGTAACTGGGCAATGTGGTGAGATTCTCTCTGTCTCTCTCTCACACACACACATATACACACACACACACACACACACACACACACACACACACACACACACAGATGCAAAAGGTGAACTTCTGAAGAGTTTTGCATAACAGAGCTCAGTCAGCTGTCTTCATGAATGAGATGCCCCAGAACACAAAGCACAGTGGCTGTGAGCACGTGCTCTCTACACTCCACTGCAGCAGATGCCACTGAATAAAACCCCCAGCATCCAGGACCCTGTGTTTGATGCCAGCTGTTTCCCAGAGGTTGCCCCAGTCTCTGACTGAGCATGCCAGGCTCATGACTGAGGCGTTTGACTCCTTGCCAAAACTTCCTGGCATTACACAGCTCTCTACAGTAAGGCCCCCAGCCACCCTCTCTCCTTTACCCAAGGTTAAGTGAGAAAATTTTAAATACATATGTAATGATGTAATAGTACAAATTTTTTTCATGAAAAAAATGACTATATATAGTAAAACAACAGAATTATCTTTAGGGCTACAGTCACTGAGCCACTGCCCTAAAGGCTCAGTTGTCTGCCTTTCTTCTAGATACATAGTTGATATAACAATGATCAGAGTGAAGAGGGAGAGATAAAATTCTTGCAACCTATACACCCCATTAAGGGTTAGCAACCAAATACATAAGGAACTCAAGCAACACAGTATCAATAAAACAAATAATTCTGTTTCAAAATGGGCAAAAGGCTTGAATAGACAACTCTCAAAAGAATACATACAGATGGCCAGCTGTGAGAGAAAACATTCAACCTCATTCATCATCAGAGTAGCTCAAGTCAAAACACTGTGGGATATCACTCCACACTTGTTAGAAGGGTAAGCAGCAAATATATAGAACTATAAATCTTGGGGGTAGTATCTAGAGCAGTGGTTCTCAACCTGTGGGCTATGACCCCCTTTGGAGCGGGGAGGTTGAACAACTCTTTCACAGGGGTTTCATATCAGATATTTACATTACAATTCATAACAGTAGCAAATTTGCAGTTACGAAATAACAAAGAAAATAATTTTATGGTTGGTGGTCACCACAACATGAGAAAATGTAATAAAGTGTTGCAGCATCAGGAAGGTTGAGAACCACTGGACTGGAGAGATGCTCAGTGGTTATGTGCTGCTCTTGCAGAGGACCTGGATTTCATTCCCAGAACCCAGATGACAGCTCATAACCATCTGGAACTCCAGTTCCAGGGTACCTAACACCCTATTCTGCCCTAGTGGGCACAGCACACATGTGGGCACAGATACAGGCCCATAGGCGAAACACCCATACACATAAAGCATTTATCTATCTGTCTGTCTATCTATCTATCTATCTATCTATCTATCTATCTATCTATCTATTTATCTATCATCTTTCAAGACATGGTTTCTCCGTGTAGTTCTGGCTGTCCTGGAACTTGCTCTATAGACCAGGCTGGCCTTGAACTCACAGAGATCCACTTTCCTCTGCCTCCCAAGTGCTGGGATAAAGATGTGCACCACCACCACCTGGCGCATTTTTTTTTTTAAATAAAAGCTTAGGGGAGCATAGAAATCAAGGGACATTTGTACTCTTGTGTAAGAATGTGAATAAATGCAGCCATTATAGAAAATAGTACAGAAATTTCTCTGAAAACCAAAGCTAAAGGTGTCAATATGTACAATACATTCATATATGTATATATCTAAAGGAAATTAAATCATTATGTCAAAGATGTCTGCACACTCCTGTTCATTATGCACTATGCACAACTGATATTGGGTCAACCTGCGTCCACCAAGAGACATGAACACATGCAAACAATTAAAAAATTAAGAAATGAATAAAGAAAATGTGATACCACATGTACGGTTGAATACTATTTGGTCCTGGAAGAGTAGGAAATCATATCATTTTTAAGCATATAGGTGAACGTGGGGGGCACTGTGTTAAGTGAAAGAAGCCAGACACAGAAACACAAATATCATATAAACTCACCCATGTATGGGGTGTAACACGGTTATCAGAGAATAGGGAAAGGGATTGGAGAGATGGGGGGATGAAGGCAAGGGTCTCTAGTTGCATATATGGGTAGCACTAACTGGACTTAACTGTTTATTTAAAAAACCAAACATGAAGTTAGAAGGGGATGTGTTTGGATGAGAGGAGGAGCTGGAGGAGAAAAGAGGGATAGATGATAATATTTCATTGTACACATGTATGAAATCTCAAAAAAAATTTAAAGCACATCTTTCTCATTAGTTTACAATTTTTATCTTATCTTTAAAAATGGCAAAAAAAAAGTATATGATATACATACACTTCATGTATATCAAAGACTTGTTTTAAAATACATTTCTCTATTATTTATTATATAAAAATTGGGTCTTGTTTTACTATTTTGCAAGTCTATTGACTGTTTAGCCTAATTGAAAGGAAAAGGGGTTCTTGTATCTTCTGACTTCACCCTTTTATGATAGATAATTTTGGTTGATGTTTATTAAAAAATTATCCACAGGTACTAGTGCTGTGGGATTTCTTTCTGTATGCTGTGAATATGTGTTGCTCTGATTGGTTGATAAATAGTCGTTTGGCTTTTGGCAGAGCAGGATGGAGCCATGTGGGAAAATCCAAGGGAGATAGTGAAAGGAGAAGGGAGAGGCAGGGAAGATGCCATCCCACTGTCCAGGGAGCAGCATGTAATGGCACATAGATAAAGCCATGGAACACGTGGTAACTTACAGATTAACAGAAATGGATCAAGTTATAAGAGCTAACTAGCAAGAAGCTTGCCATAGACCATGCAATTGGTAATTAATATTAAGCCTCTGGATGATTATTTTATAAATGGCTACGGGACCTTGGAGCCAGGAGAGACCAGAGAAACCTTCCTACTACACACTTGGAAAAAAGAAGAGTAGAGAAGACATCACAGCTTTCCCCCAGGTAGTCTTAGATACTGGACTAAGATTCAAATAAGCAATGGATACCCTTTTGGTTTACTTACTTATTTATTTAGAGATAGGTTCTTGCTATGCAGCCTAGGCTTGCCCTGAACTCATTTATAGCCCCAATGATCTTGAATGTATGATACTTCTCCTACCTCAGCCTCCCCAGTGCTGAATTATAGGCATGTGCCACCATGTCCAGTTAGTAGTAGATTGTTGAAGGTTAGTTACAACATGGAGTCTAAACTGGATCAATAAGGTCATTGGGTTTTTTACATTAAAAGTCATCCATTGTGATGACATAAGGATGTTACCATTAGGAGAAGTCGAGTGGGAATGCTATAGGAATTCTCCAAACTCTTGAAATTCTTCTGAAATAAGACTGAATTACTTCAAAATAAAAGGTCTAAAGATTTTTTACAAGATTTTTTTTGTTTTTTTGTTTCTTTTGTGTGTGTGTGTGTGTGTGTGTGTGTGTGTGTGTGTGTGTGTGTGTGT
>CABHPR010133878.1:0-19955 GCA_902168415.1 Peromyscus melanophrys
AGCCCCTCCGTGGGTCAAAGCTTCTTCAGTGGGTGAGAGCTCACTCTGCTAAAGTTCGAGCAAAGGCTGTGAGCTTAGCCAGGTTACCTCTTGATGTCTCCATCTCCCCGTCTGTGGAAAGGAAAGAGCCAGTGTTTTAGCAAAGGCAAACTGAGAAGTGCTTAGCATGGTGCCTGAGTAAGTACTCAGCAAACTAAGTACTATTTTATCACTGCTTTCTTCTCTGACCCTTAGTTCTCGCTACTGTAAACTAGAGCTATTAATATTTTCCACCCTTTGTGGAGACTGTTGATCTAAAGAGGTCATTCTGCGGCCAGAGGACCCCCTACTGGCAGATGTTCCTGTTGCCGTCACCTCCCCAGCCAACCTTAATAAACCAGGACCCCACCCTGCCTTGTCCTATCAGGCCAGCCCCCGGATCCTTTGCACAAGATACCTGGGCTGGATGCTGCCTTGAGGCTCAGGAAAGGCAGTGCGTCCTCACTGGGGAGCAACAGGCACAGATTGCTGAAGAGGACCACAAAGACGGCAGTGGGCACTGTCCAGGACCGGTCCCCAGCCAAGAAATCCACAGGACTGCCATAGACAGGGAAGGGATACAAGGAAAGCACTCAGTCCCTGACCTTTGTCCCCTCCACACTATGCTCCCTAGACTGTGACTTAGTCTACCATCCAAAGGGGAGACAGGAGGTCTCTCTTCACCGCTCCTTCATTCACTGCCAGCATGTTTGTGGTGGGCCTAGCACCCATCCTGAGCTGGGCCCTGAGGCAAAAGGCGGGTGGGAACAAGCTTTCGGTGCTCTACCCACCAGAGGAGCTCCAGGAAACAGCCGCCTCCACGGGAGTAGATCTGTCTGTCTGGGCTGGCAGGCCTTCAGAGAACACAGGGAGTCATAACATCCTTGTGCAATGACCGCCTCCTTGGACTGGGTGTGGACCAGGGCAGAGGGCAGACAGCGGGCACGGCAGTCTCAGGCATTTGGTTTCTGCTCCTCTACTCTAGCCCTGGTCCTCTAAGAGCCCCTTCCTCCCTCCTTCTACTCCCCAGCAAAGCAGATGTCCCCCTGCCCCAGACATCTCAGGCTGCTTCCACGGAAGATCCCAATTCCCAGGGGACTAGCGCCTGCCACCTTTCCTAACTTTTGTTGTCTCCTTCTTCAGCCAGCCCAGTCCTGTGTCCTCAGAATGAGGACACTCTCTGAAGCGAGTTGCACAGCCGAAGGAAAAAGGAATGTTGCAGCCACAGGGGCTGCAGGGCAATCACTCCCAAATCATAATCCCAGGATGTTCTCAAGGGAACAGACTGGGATAACATCAGGGGGTGATGAGCCACTCTAGGCCACTCTAAGCCTGAGGGCTGCCTACCGGACCTCCATTTCCCTTCCCCTCTCCCCATCTCCTGAACACTCAGGCTGGTGGATGGAGCAGCCCCTCCACCTCCTCCTATTATACCTGCCTGCCTAAGGCAAGAACGCTGGGTCGGGAGGGCTCTAGACTGAGAGAGACAGGGGTATTTCTGAAGTCAGAGCTGGCTTTAAAGCATCTAAAATGTCACCCACCCTCCCAGAGGAGCCTTGTCAGCCAAGCCTCAAGTGGGACTTCCCAGAGCCTAGCACCAACCTGGGCAGTCCGGGCCTGCGGTGACCACAGCGTGCCCAAAGCCTGCGACGCTTCACCAGCAAAGCCAGCAGAAGCAGAGCTAGGAGCTGGAAGAAGAGAGCAGAAGAAGGCTTGGGGGTCAGGCTTCCCAGAGATCTGAGTTCCAAGACTTGTCCCTTTGGGTCTCAAAATGCTCCTCACCCACCCAACGCATGCTCAGGTGACATCTTGGGGACTGGCTAAAAGATGGAGTCTGTGAGGTTGGACTTGACCAGTACCTCCGGTTTGGGGCACTAGGTCCCCATCACCATCCCAAACAGGAACACAAATCCCTCTGCCTGCACTGGCAGCAGGTGGCAAGGTGGGCTGGACTTACTGACAGGGAGGCCAGGCAGGCATGGTGCAGGGCAGGTGGTACACTGGGCTGGCAGGGCGGCTTCACCCTGTGGAACAAACGAGCCACAGGTTTAACTGGCTCTAGGGTTAGAGGAGGCCTCTCCAGCATCTCCCTCCCTCTCCCCCTACCCCAGCCTGCCTAGTTCTGCTTTTCAAGGTCAGTCTGGACCCCCATACCCCTGTGTTGAGCTGGTCCTGTGCCATACTATAGGGTTAGAGACAGGAGAGTCTAGGAAAACACAGAGTATGCAAGCTTGGTCTGAATATCTATTCTTGTTCACCCAAACCTCCAAGATTCTCATCATCCATCTTTAGGGGACTCCTGACTGCCCAGAGCCTCACAGACCCCTTTGCAGAACAGAGGTTGAGCCTACCATCTGAATCAAGTAGTCTAGCATTTAGTCCTGTCTGATTTGCTTCTGATACCTGATTGATCTAGGACTTGAAGGGTCCTTTCTCTTTGCCCATTCCATCTCATTAAAAGCTTTGGTGTACAGCAAAACAGGTTGTGTTACTACATAAGGATGTAAATCAGAAATCCAGGCTATACAGTTCTCTGTGCCCTGTGCCTGCTGAGCTGAACACACTAAATGAAGTGCCCCTTTTCCTGATCACCACAGAGGCTCCCTGGGGACTGGCAGAGGTCCTGCTCTGGAGGTAGTTAAGCACAGAAGGAGGCCAGTGGAAATAAAGGGCTCAATGAGGACCATGAATGCTACAGCTTCCATGGCTGGGTCATGTGGCAGAGAAAGCTTCGACTAAAGATGGGTAAGCCGGTAGGCTGGGTGCCAGGACTGGGATAGTTTTCTAGAATGCCCAGCTTGGGTCTGAGAGCCAGAGGGAGGTTTCCTGGGAGGATGGGGGTGTGGCATGTGTGGGATGGGGAGGTGGGGGAGGAGAGTGAAGAGTTGGGGTGGGGAGTGGGGAAAGGGTAGAACTGAAAGGAGTCTGCTATGGCTTGGCTTTCCTGGCCAGGAGGCTAGGTCACCCTCTTAGGCACCTGCATAACAAAGAGGTGTGAAGAACCCTGGGACCATCTGCTGGGTTGGCTGCCTCCCTCCAGCTGGCTTTCTCTTGGGGACTTCCTGAGCTCATCATTGAGATGGAGGGGTCAAATGGGTCTTTCCTATGCCATTTCTAGCCCCAGCAAAGCTGCTCCCATGCCCACCATGCAGGGGTGTAGGGGATATCTATTTGTGTGAGCTTGAGTCTCATAGCCTCTCACTCCCAAGCACAATGTGTGGGATAGGCAGGGCTCTGACCAGCCTCAGGGCCTCAGGAATACCACTCAAGTCCCTAAACCCTGCTCAGCCCAGTGCTTCTAGCCTTGCCAGGACAGGGATGCAGCACGCTGTCCCTTGAATAACTTGGCCACTTTCTCACGAGCCCACATCAAACTAAAAGCCACCTCAACCCTGGAAACCTTATTTAGGGCCCTCTCTGGGGAACCTCTGGTCCTTATTGAACATAAGGTCCCTGACACCTTAGTTTAGTGTGTTCACTGGGGGGGGGGGGGACGACTCAGGCTTTGTGTGATTGGTCAGACAGGATAACATAGATATTACCAAAGGGAGGGCAAGGAACTCCCTCTCAGGAGAGATGCAAGCAGGTGCTAAAGAGTGTAGAGGGGAGAGGAAGCTTCTGAGAAGAAGGTTGGAAGGGTTGAAATTGGATCACCGCAATGAAAAGGTGACCCTTACAGTGCTTTGGGGTTTGAGTTGGACAGAAGGTTGGCATCTCCACAGGAAAAGAATGGAGGAGGCAGCCCTGGGGTGTGGAAAGAGCCTGAGCAGGGAGAAGACAGTGTGGCTGCTACTAAACAAGTCTCTCAGCTTTCTGGTCCAGAGGGAGGCCAGGGCAAGGTTAAAACTGGTGTGGGAGGCACTGTGGAGGCTGCCTGTGCAAGGCAGAGGCCTCAAGCTTAAAAGTCTGTGGCTGAGTCCCTCCTGACCCTGAGGCCCCACCCTAGCTCCATCCTACCGTGCAGGGGCACACTAAGTCTGCATCCTGGAACTCTTCAAGGCTTTGATGTAGCATACCCCTGGGGTGTCTGACTCACATAGGGAGAGGTGAACCCAAGTTCATCTCCTAGGGAATCCCCTGTACTCCCAGCTTCCCGTTCTCATCTTTGGGGGGTGGGAGGAAAGAGGTGGGGTTGTGTCTAGACTTGTTTTTTTTCTAAATAAGTAGATTGCAATAATCCCCTTCATTCTACAGACCCACCTCTACACAGATGCATTTCCCACCATACACTCACCTTATTCTGAGCCTGTACACAGATTTCCCCAACAACAGAACTAGTTGCAGGCACCTGGCTTCCTGCCCGTGCCCAGGCTGGTCCCTGACACTCACAAGGACACAGTTTCTGATTGGGTCCTCACCCCAAGTTAGGAGTTTGGTTTCCTAGGAGAATCTAGGCCACTCCTCTAGTCCAGGCCTGTATGGCAGAGTTGGGGAGGCTGGGAGAGGGGGAGTCACGAGGACCTTGCTGACCACAGACTTCTGCAAGTGGCCAGAACTCTAAGTCCTCCAAACTACAGCTCCTTCCCTTGGGCCTGGGTGGGGCCTCAGTTCCTGCTGGGTGACCCCAACCAAGCCATGCCACAGCCCTAGCCTCTGGGGAAGCACTTGAGCATTTTTCCTTCTCCAGTTTCAAATTTTAATGGGGAACAGATGTGCACACATCTGGCTTAGTACCTCCCCTCCACCCCATCTCACCCCACCCCCACCTCTCTGCCTTACCTTTCCAGCTCTTCAAAAACCCTCAGATGGAGCAGGGGCCAGGAACAATAGGAGAGAGCTGAGCTCAGGGTGCCATGGAGGCAGAGGGACTTAGGGGAGAGGAGTGACATGCCACAGAAAACTTCAGTGCCCAGACTAAACAGGTAGGAAGGGTCAAGGCCAAGATTCTCAGGACACCAGTGGGGTGAGGGTGAGTTGAACTGCATGCATACCCTCCCTGGGCTAACCTGTGCACTTGCTGCAAGAACCAGACCTCCTTTCTTTCCATAACTCCCTAAACTCCACTCAGAGTGGTCCAGAGACAGGTCACAGCTTTCCTCCGTGACCCCCAGGTTTTCCTCCTGGGGTTTCTGACTCTCCCATGCTTGTACAAACCATATACCTGTCACCAGAGAGGTCTGTGACACTCGCACTGCTCCCCATCCTGGCTGGCTATAGGCCAGATGGCCTCAAGACCTTAATAATGGCTCAGGAACTGTTGTTCTCGGGTATTAGAGACAGCCGGAAGCGCAGAGAGGCTGTGACTTACCTAGTGTTACACATCAGATAAATGGGAGAGCCAATTTTAAATACTTGCCCAGGGTCTCTCTGCCTCCATCTTGGGCAACCTCTCTACCATAATCCATTCTGATGGCTAACTGAGCCAAATGCCACACTTACCCCTCTGGCTGCACCTCCTCAAGCCCTGGAGGCTCCTCAATGTACCAGCTGCTGTAATCATCTGTCACCCCAGAGGAGGTCTGGTTCCCATCCTCTGCTGCCTGGGACGCCATGCTCCAACCTTTCTTCCTTGAACCCAGACAAGGGAGAGACAGAAAAGGAAAAAAAAAAAGGCGTACAAATGTGAAAAGAGGCTTAAAAGAAAGAAAACCAGAAACAAAGGAACATTTCTTCTTAATCCCAAAGGTTACTTTCTTGCTTTTAGCTCTCTGGGAAAAGCCATCTGGGACTTCAGGTCAGGGGAGGGCTGGCGGCGGGGGCTGGGAGGTGGGGTAGTGGGGGGTGGGGTGGGAGGGGGTTGTTCAGGAGTCTCCTCTTGTCTTTTCCCACCCAATCTTGCTCGGTCTGACAGAGTCAGAGTTCCAGGCTCTTGCTGAAGCACCTTGTGGGCCAACTGACCTGCTACCAGCTGGTCCACTTTCAAAGATTTCCCCAGTGCAAACTGCCTGCACAGACCCCTTCCTTCCCCGCCCCAAGCCCACCCAGATGGACCCACAGACAGAGTAGAAAGGGGGACCAAGGAGGAAGGAGCTGCAGAGATGAAAGGGTGGGCGGGCTGTGGCCGGCTCCACTTGGTCTGCCCCACAGCTGGGTTCCCCACCCCTCCTGCTCTGGGGTCCAGCCCAAGCCCTCCCCTCTCTGCCAAGGCTCCCTTGAGACCATCCCCCAGTGTCCGCTTGCCCCTGGCCAGACCCTTTACCTTTTCAGCCTCAGTGCTGGGAACACACCATAATTCTTGATGAGCCCCCACAGATGGATGGCTGCAATCCATGCACATGTCTACCTCTAGCACCTGCCCCGAGCTCTCCTGGCTAGGCACAGCCCCTCTGCAGAGCCCAGCATCGTGGCGTCCGTGGACAACACCCTACTGATGCTGGCCACAGAGACAGGGAGGAACCTATCCACATGGTCTCCTGAGTATATATGAGGGAGAACACACGTGTTGCACTAGTAAAACCTTTTTGTTCTTACGACTTGATTTCACAAGAAGATAACACCCCCACAGGCGGAAATGAGTCCTTCAAACTCAAACCAGACCTGCGAGAAGATGAACCTTGCCTGCCTGCTGCTCCCTTCGCAGCCAGCCCCGGTGAAGGGGTGAGGGTTTTCCTCTCCTCCCTGAGGAGCTGGACCCCTGGCTGCCCCCTCCCTTCCCCGGCCCAGCCTGTAGGGAGGAGCAAGAGGCAGACAAAGCGGAGAGAGCTGTTCTCAGCTGGGACCCAATACTCTGAGGCTCCCAGCCCTGCGGTGCTCCACATTCCTCCCAACACGGATGCTGAAAGGATTTGGGCCATGGCCTTGCCCAGATAGGCTTTAAAAACATTTTTGTTATGTTTATTTAATTTGTGGGTGTGTAGTTGGGGGGGGGGGCAGCACATGCCATGGCAGAGGATGGCTTATAGGAACTGACTCTCTCTCTCCATCATGTGGATCCTAGGGAGGACAGAGGACAGGTCATTGGGCCCTGGTGGCAAACATCTTTACCCACAGAGCCACCTGACACCCCCCCTCCTTTAAAAAGGAAAGTGTTCATTCATTTATTCTTTCAACAGAAACTTACTGACCACCTGCTATGTGCCAGTACTGTTCTGGACGTTGGGACTAGAGAGAGATCACAGTTCAGGAGAATAGCCAACTAACACGTACTGATCACTCCCAGAGCCTGAGGGTTGCAGTGGGAAGCCATAGGGTGTCCTGATTAGCCCCACGGCAACTATTTTTGGAAAAAGAGGAGTGGGAGTTAAGAGGATTCCTGAGGAAAATCATCTTTGGGTAGAGCTCTGAAGGACACCAGCTGGTCAGCAGGCCCAGACAGAGCAGACAGGAGCTTGTTCACTACAGAAGGAAGCTCAGGGTGGACAGGGCCTCCGTCTCACAAGCTCTCCTCTGCACTGCTAGCAAAGCCCATCAGGCTGGATGGGGGCCTGAGCCCTACGAACCGTCTCTGCCTCCTACCCAAAGGACCTGTCTTCCAGGAAGATGGCTCTGACTTCTCTCCTGATCCCACAGAAGTGCTGAGACAGTTTTCTCAGACACAACACAGGAGCCTACACTGGAAACCTGCCCCTCCGGCCTGCTGAAGGCTCTCTGGGGACAGGGCCCTGCTTCTCCTTCCCTGCTCTCTTTCTTCCCCTTAGGACAATGTCTGGCTTCGAGACCACAGAGACTTTAGAAACAATTCGGCAAAAAAACCCTCTTTGTTTCGGAAGCTCATCTATACTCATGGACCTCTGTCATGAGGTTGCTACATGCCAAGCTTGCTGGAGCCCTCTGCTCCAGTGCCACAGCCTAGCATGCCCTTCACCTCTCAAGGGTCGCAGACACTCAGCATAGAGAGCAATCAGCCCCCACCGATTTTAACCCTGCCTCCTGGGATGCCGTTAACAAAGAGAGCTCAGTCCTAGACAGTGGCCAGCTGCCTGAACAAGACAGAAGCTCCTAGCTGGCTACCTCTACCTGTCAACCTTGTCCTGTCTTAGAGGGGTTCACTACTACCTCCCAAGCCTTGTTAATTCACTTATTCCAAATATCTTACGTGGCAGTCATGTCTCAGCTGCTGATGGATGAACAGGGTCATCCCATGAGACTTAGCGTATAGGGAGGTGGAAAGAGCCATCAGAGCTGAGGGGGAAATACTGTGGGGGTGGGAAAGAGAGATGGGTAGTGCTGAGCCAGCTATTGCAGGAAAACTGGTCTGCAGAGGCTTCACTGAGCGGGTGATATGCAGCCTAGACATGAGGGGATGGAGGAAGGGACCCCATCAGGCTGCCTGAAGGAGCGTCTGTCCACTCAAGGGTGAAGCCATATAGAGAGCTCCTTGCCAAGGCCAGACAGGGTCGCTACCCCGCCTCCCTGTACCACATCTGCTCCCTCAGAGGAGATTCCTATAAATGCTGCCCCAGACCCCAAGTTACTACCTCCCTTGTCCCTAGGGAGATGTAGCAGCTACCTTGATGGCAGCCCTACCTCCCTGGCAGGGATAAGCAAAGTATAAACTTTGTTTTTCTCTGTTGGCATGGACCTAGAAGCAGCCTTGGGGCTAGTGTGCGAGGCAGGGCAGCCCTGGCAGGCAAAGCTGGACAGATTCCCACCTGGCAGTGGGTAGGAACATTTAGGGAGAGGCAGACTACCTGTGCCCAAGTGTTGGTTCTGCCCCTTGCAGCCTTGAGTGACTCCTTACTCCAGTTAGGTCTTAGCCCCACCTCCGTGGCATCCAGCCTAGGGATTCTTCTATGTGGCTTCTCTCCCAAGACTGTCTTAGTGACTTCATGGCCTGAGAATGTGGAGGCCAGACCTTGTTGTAGCAAGCATATCAAAGCCACAGAGCCTGGCTATGGCTATTCAGACCCCCCCATGACTTCTACCTACTCTCTGGCTCCCCCATCCACTCTGGCGGGGCCAGCGTGGATGATACATGAGTAATGGATAACCATGTGCCACCGGCTGAAGACAAAGCCACTTCCTAAGCCCAAGGTTCTTCCTCAGCCCGAAACAAGAACAGCATGGTCCTCCCGCCCGCAAACCAGAGGACTAGCTCTGAGAGGATGGGAATAAATCGCCTAGCCACATGGGCAAGCCAGTAAGGAGAAAGGCTGGGATACAGGAATGCTAAGATGTGTCCTTGAAGGATTTCTGCAAAGTCCTGGCAACAGGCCCAGCCTGCTCCTGGGAACCGGCTCCATAGTGGCCCATGTACCCAGAAGAACAGCAGGTGAGTTCTGCCCTCAGGACGGGGTGCTAGAGAGAAGAGGAAACTGCCAGAAAGAACTGTAGAGACCCGAGGAGAGTGGAGGGCAAGGGAGGAAAAGCAATCTTGGGGGCTTCCTGGCAGAGGCAATATGGAACAGGGCCCTGAGGTCAGAGAGGTCTAGGCATGGTCACAAGAATGAAGAGTCTTAGGAAGCTGAGAGAGGGAATGCAAGAGGCCCAAAGAGCACGGAGCAAGGGAGGGTAGGGCTGCCCTCCCACTTAGCCTGTGTGAGCTCTGATGACCCAGATGAGGCTGATGTCAAAGTGTCCAGACCACCTCCAGCTGAGGCCATTGGCCATCTGGGCTTGACAGGGAGAAAGCTTGTCCCTTGGAATGGAGCTGGTCCTTAAAAGCTTTGGGGTAAGGTTTCCTTCCTCTACGTGTTTTTGTTCAAAGTTGACTAAACCTGAGGAATGTTTGTGTCCAGGAATAGAGGCCCACGTGGGGGCCTGCGGTTACCACAATCTTCAAAGGGCAAAGTCCTTCTAAGCTCAGAAGGAACCAACAGCAAGATGCCAGGAGTGAGGGCAGCACAGCACCTCAGAAGGACCCCCTAAAACACCAAGGCACTTCCTGAATCTCAGCAGTACCCCCACATGTCAGTAACTCCACAATAACCCCCAGAACACCAGTGCATCCCCTGAGGCCCTCAGAATTTCATAAGCATATACACTCACCCCAAAACTCTAGGACTTCAGCCTGAGGGGAGGGAGAAAGAAGGCCCAAACCCCATGAGCAGCAATCAGAGCCCACAGACCCCCATCACTCTCCACCCTCCTATGCCAGCCTTAGACTCTAAACTCAGTGGCACATCCTAAGTCCCACAGCACCCAAAACTTAGCTATACCCCCAACTCCACAGAAAGATACAGGGACCATTGGGTGCTTCAGTCTGCTGTGGGGCTGGGTGGTGCCCCCCCAGTGATCACGCAGGTAAACAGAAAGGCAGAGTCAGTTCCAAGAAGGCAGAGTGTGTTGGGGCTCTGCCTACCTGTACATAACACACCACACACACACACTCATCATCATCATCATCATCATCATCATCATCATCATCATCATCAAACAACCCCAGCACACACAGGAGCCAAACTATCTTGGCTCCACACAGTGGGCTGGGAAGCAGGTCTGTTAGCTGCCAAGCTTGAGAGAAGTTAATGTGGGTGTTCTTTATCTCTTTCTTCCGCTGCCAAACAGGAGGGTCAGAGCATCATGGGATGCCTCCCCAGAATTCTATGTCTCCTCACCTACACTACCATGTGCTGAGTTGGGGTAAGGTGAAGCAGAACAGGGTAGCTGGCTGTTCCGGGGAGTGGCACATTTTTCCTCTCCCAGGGAAGTGAGTTGGAACAGACCAGGGGAGGAATGATGGGAAGCTCAACTTCTGCTCAGGGCAGAGGCGACTTTCTTACTCTCGTGGAGTATTGAGTCTCCCTTCTGGTGAGACAGTTGAAGTACAGACTTAAGAAGCTGACTCGAGCTTTGAGCTGACCACTGACTGCTGGCAGATCTCCTGCGGACCACAGAACAGGGTTTTCCACCCATCTCTTGTCCCAGAACTTGGGTCCTGATCTGATGTGACTTTTGTGACATTCTCATATTATCTTTCAAGCTCCCACTCACTTCCCAGTCCCCTGCCATGTCCATAGTTGCAATCTGGTCCCTCAGAATGGCTCTACCTCTGCTCCTGGCCCTTCCAGCCTCCACAGCCTGGTTCCCAGGCAGAGTCCTACCCAGCTTTCCAGGTTGGCTCCAGCCCACTTCACCTTGAGCGCTCCCTTGACTTCCCCTTCCGGGCTCCTTTCACTCCTTTGACTGATCTGGGGAACCGCGGAGTGCTCCTGATCAACTATAGCCCTCTTCTCTGAGGCTCAGCACTGCTAGGGCTTGGCTCCTGGAGACAGGCTGGTTGTGAGGCCACCCTAGTTGTCCAGAGAAGGGTCCCCACACCTGCTTTAAGTAGCACGGTTTGCTCTCCTGGAAGGCAGCCCCCTCCCAGCTCCAATCCTGCCCCTCCTCCTGCCCACCTCCCTCGGCAGTGCTGGGATCAGAGGGGCCTGCCTCCCCCCACCCCTGTCTAGCTCAGCTCTGTGCCCCTGAGCTGCTGGGGCCCCACACAACACACAGGGTCTCTATAGTGGAGTCTCTCCGCCCCTGAACCATTTGCCCGAAACTTGATCCCCTTGGCCCTCAGAATCACCCCCACTGGAGAAACCCAGGCTTTGATGGCTGAGTTTCTCCAGCTGTGGCCATGGGTAGCTCAGGGACCGCCCCTCCCAACTCTCATTTGTCATCATCCATCACTCCCAGGGGGCCATCGCCTGATGAATTGTACTGAGCCCAGCCACCAGCTCAGCTTTTAATAACTGATCAGCACCCTGCTGCTGCCCAGCTGGGCTGAGGGCCCTGACCATGGGGTAGGGAGGAGGGAGACCACACTTTGATGAAGCTGGAATTTCTGGTATGAGCCATTCTAGGAGGAAGCCAAAGAGCCCCCTCAGAGACCCTCCTCTTCCACTCCTCACAAAGAGGCTGCGGGGCTCTTGGTACCATTCATCATCCTTGTACATTTCTGCACACTCCTGAGGCAATGGGGGCAAAACCAGATCCCCAGCACCCCAACACTGCTCACCACACTCCTTCATCTTCCTCAAAGGGATGCCCTGCAAGGGGGGGGGGGGAGCTGCATGGAGAAGGAAAAGATGCTACACCCTTCACTGTGACAGGCAGAGTAAGGAATGCGTGGGCTAGGGCTAGGACAAGAAAGGAATCCGGCTTCTCAGGAGAAAGACCTAGAGAGGGGAGTTTCCTTTTGGAAAGAGAAAGTTGCTGCAGTCAATCAGGGTGGGCAGCCTGGGGGCCATAAGCTCTCAGTGGCCAGGATAAGAGAGCAGGACTGTGGGCGATATCCAGTGTGAGATACTCAGCTGTCCAGCTGGGAGAGATGGAGAGGGACTGCCAACAGCCCAAGGCTGTAGCTGGGAAGCTGTCAACCTGTTGATGGCCTCTTCTCCTGGGAGAACTGTTAGCAGGTAGACAAGATTAAACCATATGCCAAAAGAGTAGCCCTTGCCTGCCCTACTTTAAGGCACTGTGAAGCCACTTTCATGGATAAGCAGAAAAGAAACCCAGGGCTGTTTACAATAGGGGAAAATGAACATCAGTAAGCCCTGTATGCATCAAAAAGCTTTGATAGTCTACAGTGATGGACTCTTTCACTGTGATAACCAAGGCACTTCCCAATGTGGCAGATTCCAAGACATCTTGCCCAGGAGCAGTGACCATTCTGTCAGTGGTAGAGCGATACAGAAATCGCCATCCCGTTTTGTGCTTTGGCCAAAAAGATACATGTGTGTTTGGTGTGTTTGGGTAAAGACATAATAGGTGAATCTGGCAGGCATACAGCAAACCATTCAGAGTGATCACACTGTTGTCATGTCACAGGCATCCTTTTGCAGGTTCTTGGTCTCCTAGATAAAGGAATTTAAAAAAAAAAAAAAAGATGCAGAAGGAACCTCAAGGACTATTTATTTATTGGAGTCAAAGAAAAAGAGAGTCCCCCAATCAATAGGACTGAAAGCCCAATCTTAGCAGGTGTGTGTGCGTGGCGGGAGGAGGGCAGGTAGAGATGTTGGGCTTTCTGAATTTAGGGATCCGAAAGCCAGAAGGTTCAGCAGTGAGTCTGTGAACTTCTGAATGGAGGGGTGGAGCTTTGAGGTAGAGAAGGACAGGTCTCACTAAGGGGACAGTTACGCCTCCATTTCCTTCTCCTTTGCCTTTTGGCTTATGCGGGTCTCTTCTAGGTTGCATATAGGGTTTTTCTCTTTAACCCAGGAGAGATAACAAGCAAAAAGCATCCCCAGGCTAGTCCTGACAGGGGAGCTACTGGCTGTCTTCCACTGACCACCAAGCAAGCTATTTGCAAAGAGAGCTACCAGACATCAGATATGCAGTTCAGGTGCCAGAGAATGTCCACGTATTGGTGTCATGTGTCCTAAATGGTGCCTGGGAAGCAGATGGTTGCAGAGAGCCATTTCTTGTTTCCTTTTTTCCTGCCTCATTCATCCTCAACACATGGAGGAGGGGCAAAAACCTGATAGAAGGGGTTTTACTTCAAACTTTTATCACATGTATAATCTTTTAATAAGTGAAAGGAGGTTAACGATGTGCTGAAGCCTGATGTGAGTAAGAAGCTGGAAGGCAGTATGGAGCTGCATTGAGTGGACACCACTCTCAGCCAGTGTTGCTCATCCCTCAGGCTCTCTTGCAGCTAGATGCAAACTCTAAGACTAAACATTAGTCAGTGAAATGGAAAAAGTATTGCGTATAACTCTTAGGACGTGTTTTTAAAAGAAGGGTGTTTTCTTTACATCTTCCTCCTTCCAGAAGTCTAGAATGCAGTCCGGAAGGCTAGATCTCAAGAAGTCTTTTGGGACTTAGAGGCAGAGGTCGTGAGTTAAGCAGAATAGAGCAGTAAGTTAGCTGCAAAGATGGAGCCTAAGCTGAGGTTAGACCATAAGTTGAATAGTCTATCATATGGTTCCATGGTCTATTACAGCCAAAGGAGAATTAACAACAGAGATCTTGCAAAGTGGCAGGGTCAGGAACTGAGGGAAAAGTTAGGTCAGAGACTCCTACCCAATCCTTTCCTCACCCCTGTTCCACTCACAGAACCCTGCTCTATCCCCAGGAATCTCCCTTCCTATAGCATGGACTTGCTCTACTCTGGATAAGGGGAAGACCCCTTCAGCTCACTAATCCAAGTGCCAGGCCTGGGCCATAGTTCTCAGCGCCTTGTCTGCCTACTGTCCGTGTGCAGCTGTCTGTCCATCTCCAATAGTAAACTTGCTTTCCATCTCATTATCCCACCTGGCTGTCTGTCCCTTCCATCAGTCTCTCCATCCTGAACATTAGCACTGTGTCGAGATCTCCTTTCTGTCTCTCTCCCTCCTTTACTTCTTTCTTCCCTCTGTAAGAAGTGCCAAATCTGAGTCTTGTCTATCGAATACCGCAAAACTTGTACTTACGACAAATTATTCAAATCTTTTGATCTTCCCCACCTTATAAGACTCTTACGCAAATGTCTTAATTCCCCATACACGCTATCCAGTAAAACCCTTGTTTGCACAAAGGCCTGCTGCTGTATTCCAGGAATTTGATGGCCTGGAGCAGTGACCGCTTTCCCCTTCCATCATTTCCAGTGTGCCAACTCTTTTCAGACCAGCCAATTGAATTAAGACTGTGAGGTCAGACCCCAGCGGATGGGGAAAACACACAGTCATCACCCGATTAAAATAAAAACCAAATGCACTTCCGGTCTCAGTGAGTTTGCTCTTCATAGCTCATCTTTGATTTAAAAAAAAAAAAGTTTGCTTTGTCCAGATGCTTCAGTGGAGTGGTGGTCTCCTTCTTTGTCCAAACTTTCTAAGCCTTCCCTTCCTTACTTTATTTATGATATCTGGTTGCTCAGGCTGGCCTTGAACTTGTAGCAATCCTTCTGACTCTGCCCCCTGAGTGCTAGGATTACAGTATGAGCCATTATGCCTGATTTAGAATATGTTCTTGTCTTTTCATTTTTTTCTATTTTATACGCATGTGCATGTGTGCATCTTTGTGTGTGTGTACCTGTGTGTGTGCATATGTGTGTGCACCTCTGTGTGTGTGTGTGTGTGTGTGTGTGTGTGTGTGTGCATCTCTGTCTCTGTCTCTCTCTGTCCCTGTCTCTCTCTTTCTCTGTGTGTTCATGTGTGTGTGTGTGTTCATGTGTGTATAGATGTATGTCACTTCAGGTCTCATCCTCAGGTGTGCTGCCTACCTCCTTCGTCTATCGTTGGCCTGAAGCTCAACAGTTAACTAGGTTTGCAGGAATTCAAACGCATGCCACAATACCCAGGATTTTTATGTGGATTCTAAGGATCAAATTCCAGCCCTCCCACTTGCAAGGTAAGCACTTTCCCATGCTCCAGCCCATCATGCCTCTCCTAACTGTTGCTATGCCTCTTCCTGTTTCTAACTCTATGACACACACGCACCCCGTCCCTCCTTCCCTCCCTATGAAATTTGCTTCCTTCTCCCAAAGGTTTCAGATAGGAGCTCTTTTAGCCCCTACCCGCCTCCATCTGGCCCCGACAGGCCAACTCCCCCTGCTACCCGACCCAGTTCCTGCTCAGTTCTGCAGCTTACCTGTTCTGTCTGTCAGGAGTTCCTGGAGGCCTAGAGTCCATAGGCCTCCAGTCTACAATTATGAGCCAGCTAGCCACCACTGGGTCCTGGGAGCCTGCTGGGCCATCCAGCAGCTAGCAGTCAGACTCCCAAAGGCCAGTGCTGCTGACTCTGCCACCCCAGAAACTTTAGCCCTCACAGGCAAAGCTGATGGAAAGGCTTGCAGGGGTGAGCCCCAGACTCTCCCCTGCAGCCTCCACATATTCCCACAACTCCTACCCTACCAAAGCCAGGGCCAGAAGATTTCAGGAGTGACTATGGCACCCCTGGATTGCTCAGTGTCGAGCTTGGGGCCTCAGAGGCCTGATGGGGTCTGAGGGGGACAGGCTTACAAGTACCATACAGGAAACAGTTTCCAGGGAGCCTGGCCCTCCATGAAGAAGAGGGACCATGCTTCTATAATGACTGTTTTTGTCACCTATAAGCTGAGTGATTATAAGTTCAAACTCTCCTGACCTGGCCCCTAGTCTCTCAATCTGTGATGTGCGACAGACTGGTTGCCATGCTTCTCTTTGCAATCCTGGCACCCTGTGAGCCTGGGATCCTCAGACCTGAAGGGAACAGGATGGGCTTGAGAAGAAGGGAGGCCTTGAAGGAGCCGGAAGGATGCAGGATACAGGCCTATGGAGAGATGGGGTGATCTATGAATCCCACAGGCTGGGCCTTAGGAAACCTGAGCCTACCCTCCCCACCCACCTGTTCTCTCTGGCCTGTTTCCTCTGATGGAAGGGGATGCGTGTCTCAGCCACAGGTTCCAGCCACTTCCAGGGGACTCTCAGATGTCCCTGCTCTTGGTGAGAACTCAGCTCTATGCAGAGGCCAAGAGTGGGTGGGTGGAGAGGGAGTGGGAGGTAGGTGCCTGGAGATGGGGGCCTAAGAGCCCTCAGGAGCCCCCGGGATGCTGGCAGGCAGACTGAAAAGAGTCATTGTGGGAAACAGGAAGAGGCCCTCTGGGGTGGCTAATTACAGGCCCAGGCTCTTCCAGACCCCAGCAGCCTCTGAGTGGCCATTCTTCTGCAGAAGAAAGGGGAGTCCAAGGCCCCATTAAGGCTTTCATGCCGGGACTGCAGAAGGTGCCTTAGAAGTCAGCCTTCTGAGACTGCTGGTTCCCTACACCTTCCTCCACAATCAAGGGGGACAGGCCCTGCCGCCCAGCACAGCCTCACCTGAGGTTTGAGCCTTTTGAAAGCTCTTAAAGATGGGAGTCCAGACCTGTCTTTCTAGGCATGGTTGAACTCAGTTTCTCCAAGTGTAGAATGTGGATGTCGTCCAGTCCTGACTGCTAAGATGCTATGACCATTTCTGCAGAATGGAGGCCAGAACTCTAAGCATCAGGCGGTCTTGCCTCCTGTCCTGTCACATAGTATGGAGTCCGTCACGGCTTCCCGCCCACCAAGGCTTCTGGGCACACCAAGACGCCTCAAGTAGAGTTCAAAAGCTCCTTTACCTCTCATGGATGGAATCCAGATGAAACAGCCTCAAATAGAAGCTGAGTTGTGTTTACTTTCTTCTTATGATAATAATGTGCATGGGTGTGTTATTTGCGTGTATGGCTGTGCATCAAATGTATGCAGACCCCACAAAGGCCAGAAAAGGGTGTTGGATTTTCTAGGACTGGGGTTATGGAGGATTGTGAGCCACCATGTGGGTGCTGGAAATCAAATCTGGGTCCTCTGGAAGTGCAGCCAGTGCTCTTAACAGCTAAGCCATCTCTCCAGCTCTGGCTAAGTTGTCTTTATCAATTAATCCACTCTTTCATTCACTCCATGGTATTTTAATCACCCCCTGGGTCCCTATTACTGACCTGGGCACACAAACCATCATATGTTCCCTAAAGAAATGTCAATAGAGGATGGGTAGGTCATCGTTTGAAACAGGACAGGAAAGGATACAGGATAGCCAAGGAGAGTGTCCCTGGAGGGTCTGAAGGTAAAAGTTTTGTCAGGCTGCAGGAGCACCAGCAGAGGCAGTTAGTGTGAAGGTGCAGGATGGACCTGGCCAGGTGCAATCTGAGCCTTCCCCAGGATGCTATCCTGTGGGAAGGGAGCCAGTCTGAAAGGACAGCGCTGTGAGGCTTCATTCATGGGAGCACCTGGAGTGGGCAGGTCCAACAGGCATCCAGACACAGGAAGCAGAAGGTAAGGTTGCCAGGGAATGAGGGCTGGGGGAAGGGACCTGCTGTTTAATGGGGGACAGTTTCTGTTTTATGAGATAAAGAGTTTGAGAGCTTGATAACACAGCAAAGAGAACAGAACACCCCTGAACTGTACTTTTGAAAGCGTTATCCGTCTGTTTGTATCTGTCTGCGTCATTTTTAAAGCCATTGGTGTTTTGTTGTTGCTTCTCTTCCTCCTGTAGCCCAGGCTGACCTCAACCTTGATATGCAGTCAAGGATGACCTTGAGCATCTGATCCTCCCGCCTCTACCTCCTAGGTTACACTCATCTTCATGTAGTGCTGAAATCAAACCTAAGGTTTTGATGTGTGCTAGGCAAGAATCCTAGCAACTGAGCTACATCCCCAGATCCATAGTTTTTATTGTTGTTTTCCTTAAAATTTTTTTATTACATCTGTCTGTCTGTCTATTTACTGTGTATTTGAGTGAACATGTGTTCCACAGGGCTCATGTGGAAGTCAGAGGACAATTTTGGGGGAGTTGGTTCTCCTCTACCATGCAAGCCTCAGGAATCAAACTCAGGTTTTCAGGTTTGGTAGCAAGTACCTTTACCCACTGAGCCGTCCCATCAACTTAGTTTTTGCTTGTTTGTTTGTTTGTTTTTTAAGTACATGCATGCGCGCGCACACACACACACACACACACACACACACACACACACACACACACCAAAGTGAGCCTACCCTAGAGACAGAATGGGAAGGGGATACTTGAAAAGGAATGGGATGCCAAATAGTGGAGGGTCCTAAAAGCACGCTGAAGCCAACGAGCCACCTCAGAGGCTTTGTGAAAAGACAAAGAGGGCAGCGGGGAGTGTGGCAGTTCTGAAGGACTGGGAGAACCAACTGGAAAGACTCAGTTCTGCATACAGGCCTTGCCTGCTGGAGCATGGTGGTAGGGTACAGTGTACAGAGGTCACCAGGTCTTGGAGCAGGCAAGATGGCTTCTCATCTGTGACATCTCTGGGAGTGGCTTCAGACATATGAGGGAATAGAGCTGTTTGTACCAAGCCACTTCATTTCAGGACAGGCCTGACAGAGACAAACCCAGCTTCCAGTCCACGGCTGGCCACATGTGGGTTTTCAGGAAGCCTCTGCTACCCACCATCTCCCCCAAACAGCCATTCTGTGGCCTTTTCCCTGTGTGGCTTACAGAGTTCCAAACCACTAGAGTTCCAGGACGGCTTAGCTGCCCCACTGCTGCCCATCACACAGAAGAGATCTACTGAGTGCCACCTACATGCTGGGTCACTAGAAGTCTTCCTTGGTGTCTCTTCGGGGACATGAAGAAACCAAATTTGAAAGTTGTAAAGGAAACTTGCCACATATACTGGGGCCCTTAGCTGGACTTTCCAGTAGCCATCTTCAAAACAGTGTCTTTTCCTTCATGAAAATGTTTTCAGCCAACATGGCTAATTGCAAGTGAACTGTTCTGAATGTAAGCTATACTGTTCATAAGCATCCTCTACAGACTCAAAACTCTCCTTCTACAGCTTCAGGCTACAGAGTTTCCCCAGTGGAAGGTATCACATTTTTGGGTTGATCCTAGGACGTGTTTTGTAGAGGAGTTTGTAGCTAGACTGCACTCCTTAGGTTCAGACCTCAATTCTCACTGGCCACTTGATCTGGGACAAGTGTCTGAACATTCTTTCAGCCTCACATTCTCCATCTAGAAAACAGGAAATAGTTATGTCACCTTATAGATCCATAAGAATGTCTAGTGCCCAGAAACTGCTCAGTGGAAAGTATCACTAATGGTAGTGAGATTGATATTATTGGATAATGATGAGTATAATAATGGTGGCAGTGATGGTAGTGGTGGTTTTGTTGATGGTGATGGTCTGGGATGGAGACAGTGATGGTGGTGGTGATGGTGGTAATTGTTGGGGTTTAGATGGTCTGAAGTTCCTCCCTCAAGCACAAACCCTGAACCAGATGTGGCCCCATGACTGTGGAAAACAGTGGGCAGGAGATAAAGCCTATGAGGAGTGTCCTCCAGGGCAAAATCAAGACCACATGTTCAGGGAACTACAGAAGAAGAACTCAGATTAGGAGGTCAAAGAGACTGTTCAAGTTCTACTTGTGATGCCATTTCTAGTAGCCAGATAAACAATCTAGAAAACAGCAGTGGGAAAATTTTTATAAAAGTTCTTGAAGTGAACCCAGAGTCTTGTATCTCTTTCTACCATTACCCCTCCTTTCCAGGTCTCTGTGATGCCCATAACTATGCTGGCCACAGTAGGTAATGATGGTGGTGATGGTGGTGGTGGTGATGGTGGTGATGATGATGGGGGTGGTGATGATGGTGGTGGTGATGATGGGGGTGATGGTGGTGATGATGGGGGTGGTGAT
>CABHPR010133879.1:0-12796 GCA_902168415.1 Peromyscus melanophrys
TGAACTAATGGAATCAACAGCTAGGAAGCCGGCATGTTGGTGACAGTTGTGTAGATTGGTCTGTTTGTGGGGCCCCTAGCAGTAGAATCAGGACCTGTCCCTGGTACTTGAGCTGGTTTTTGGGAACCTGTTCCCCATGCTGGTATGCTTTGCCCAGCCTTGATGCAGGGAGAAGAGTTTGGTCCTGTCTCAACTTGATATGCCATGCTTTGTTGACCCCCATGGGTGATCTTACCCTTTCTGATTGGAGGAGTGGATGGGAGGGGATGGTAGATGAAAGGTGTGGGGAGGAATAGGGAAGTGAGGAGGGAGGGGAACTATGGTTGGAATGTAAAAGGAATAAAAAAATAATTAAAATGATATAATGGGGTACAGATTTAAACAGAGAATTCTCAACTGAAGAATCTCAAATGGCTGAGATACACACACACACACACACAAAAAGTTCAACATCCTTAGTCATCAGGGAAATGCAAATCAAAACAACTCTGAGATACCATCTTGTACCTGTCAGAATATCTAAGATGAAAAATACTAGCCAGGTGCGGTAGCGAAGGCCTTTAATCCCAGCACGGGGAGGCAGAGACAGGTGGATCTCTGTGAGTTTCAGGCCAACATGGTCTACAGAGCGAGATCCAGGACAGGCACCAAAGCTACACAGAGAAACCCTGTCTTGGAAAAAACAAAAAACAAAAAATGCTAATGACTGCCAACTTTAATTCTTATTAACAGAAAAAATAGCATCATTTTATTTCCATCACGATATAAGCAGTTTGTTTGGCATTACTTTGTTCAACATCTGAGGTGCGTGATGGACATTTCCTAGGAGATGTAACACACATACAAGTCTTCATAACCTGTGACAGACCAAAGTGAGGAGTACACTAGTGAGCCAGTGGTTTTATTTTAATTTGGGTTGCCAACAGGAATGCAGGTTAGCTAAAGGGGGCAAGGACGGTTCTGAATACCTGCATCCTAGAAAAGCTCATCCCAACACAAGTGATGACTCCTGAAAACTGCAACCCTGCCCTAAAGTGTTTATTCTATTTTATGCAGATCGGTATTTGCTTGCCTGTATGTCTGGATGCCATGTGCATGACTTGTAGCCAGCACCTTGTCTGCCTGAATGACGTCATACTTTCTACCATGATGACAATGAATTGAACCTCTGAACTGTTATGGGCCACCACAATTAAATGTTTTCCTTTATAAGAGTTACTGTAGTCAAAATGTCTCTTCACAGCAATAGAAATCCTAACTAAGACAAGTTGCTAATGTAAACCAAATAAATGAATAAATAAAATTAAATGTTAAAAAAGAAAGAAAACTGCAACCCAGAGCTGTCTGAACAGCTTACCCACAGATCTACAGTACATATCCTCTGCTCTCAGCAGTTCAGCTGGTAAGAGTCTCCTACATAAGCAGCTCTTTGCTTCTTTGTGTACTGTTGGGGAGAGGTCATGAGAATCTTCCAAGTTCCAATTCTAGACATGAATTTTACCTCCCGAAGCTCATGAGCCTCCTCCTCCTGCCTTCAGAGAATCTTTCAATGAGGATAAAATGGCCAATGATAAAAGGGGACACAGGATGGCAGATGTAAACTGCAGATAGCTGTAAAAGAAGGAGTTTAGAAATGGTAGATATAAACATATGATCAGTTATAAAACCAAGAATTGAGCATATTTTTAGTATTTCTTTCTTATTTGCTATGTATTAAATAATTTTTTTCTATCTTATAATCTCATCATAAAATATAAGATAAATTTATGAATATCATATTATTTGGCTATCACTAGTACATGCTCAGTTCTACATAGAGTAGCTTTATCTGGAAATTACATTGTTTTGTACATATTCAGTCATTAAGTATGGTTAAAGCATAGAAGTGAAGTCGATAAGAGATGAACTTGTGATGGATAATAACATGTTTTAAGTTGGTTGGACCTGAGTGTTTTGATATTAGAACACGCCCTATTCTAAATTATTTGTGAAAATGTATTTTCAGGATATTAAAGTACCAATTTGGGCATGATACACAGCTTCATTGATAAAAGTACTGGCTGTACACACTTAAGTAACTTAGTAGTTCAAATTCTTAGAACTCATATGTCAGCCCTGTGATAACATGAGATGTGCCCCCTGGGGCTAGCTGGCCACCAGGTCCCTTGAGAAAGCTTTTCTCAAGAAAATAAGGTGGAGTATAACAGAGAAAGCAGCCAGTCTTCTTTCTGCCTTCTACACATGTCTGCATGAGCCATTACACAGGCACAAATCCATATCAATCTGTGTATTTAATTAAAGTACATTGAGTTCCAATGAAGTTAATGAGCTTCTCACAAACAATCCAAAACTCTGCTACTGTCAAAACAGCATCCTTGCCTGAGTCACAACTGACTCCTTAGATGTACGGCCAGCATTCTGACTTCAGATGTAATCTGTGCTCAGTTGTGTATCCTGGGTGAGTGCTAGCCTGCAGATTTGGGTTCTAGAACCCTGTGAGCCAGATTTGTAAAATAAGATGGTTTCCCTTGCTTCATATTCAGTTTATCAGTTCTGTTTCTTTGAAGAACACTAACAAATACAGAGGTTTAATAAAGAGTTTAGGAAGCACTTGAAAATGAATATATGATCACATGTCTAACTGGGCAAACTTATTTATATGCAACTTCAGTGGACTGTTCAGTAGCTCAAAGCAATCTGTGAGATAAATGAAACTAGGAATCTCTGGTACCACTTCTTGGCCTGTTGACTAAGATTAACTGTAGAACCTTAGATAGACTACATCTGTATTAGTGACCTATTAATTTTATTTGTAGACATTAAAGACTAGTTGTTCTATGCAGAACTGATCTGAAATGTACAGCCATGAATGTGTAATTTGTTGAACTGAAACAGAAGATATACCCAGGTATTGTCTTTCCAGGACAGATTTATAACACATCTATATTTTTACTTTAAAAAAGCATGATATATGAACATCTGTCTTCCACAGGCCAGCCTTGATTTTCAATTTCCCAAGAGAAATGGAAAGAAGACAGCTAATCTACCTATCCAGGTTCATTCTGTATAAGATGTTTGAACTAAGTTCATAAAAATCTAAATATAAGCATATAGAAAGTGGGTGAATAAAAGCACTGTGTAGAAAAATTAAAGCATTAAGGCATGAAATAGAAGAAAATGCTGTTGAATCTCACAGAATTTTATGCTTCTCAAACTTTTAACTTTTAAATATAAGCCCTGAAAGTACTTCATTAAACTGAGAATTAAGATAGATACATTTATCCCTGGATTACCATTTTAGGTTTTCAATTTCTTATGAAACTTCATACAGTAGCTGCAGCATCCAAAAGGCTGAGAATTCTATCAACCTTATATCTGGGAAATGACTCACCAAATCCATAAGTCCATGAAAACTTTTCAGAATATTTCACAAGCCACAGCATAAAATGTGCTAAAGCGGAAGTATCATGGTTTAGGTCCTTTCAGCTCAGCTCTGTCACATCCAACTATCACAGTCATGTTTCACCATCATCAGAAGTTAACAAGCTCATCGCTGATCTAGAGAAACAAGGCTGTGTGATTCAAGTGCCATTGTTTTGAGACAACTTACATTTCTGAAAAAGAAATGAATGTTCTCTCTCTGACAGTGCAGTTTGCATAAGTTTTGCTCTCAAAATTTATTTGAGCATTTATTTAAAATTTACTGGGCATTACTTGGAACTCCATTGGTTATGTCTACCAGAGAACCAGAAACATGTTTTACACAGAACTCCAAAACGACCACACCTGCCAAAGTCTCAGAAGCATTCTCTACCAGAAAAACCCCAACCACTGCACACTCCTAATAACCAGAGAGGGGGAAAAAAAAACAAGGAACAAAACACCCACCTAACAGAGAGAAGGCAGATATTGGCACCTAGAATTACAATGATCACCAAACACAGATGCATATGTGCCAGATTAAGAACACAGTAACAACTGGAACAAGATCCAGGCCCCAAGTGGAGCTCCAGGAGTACAATTGGTGAGAAAGAGAAGGGTTTGTATGAGCAAGAATTGTTGAGACCAAGATTGCAAAAAGCACAGGGACAAATAGCCAAGCAAATGGAAACACATGAACTTGAACCAATAGCTGAGGAGCCCCCAACTGGATCAGGACCTCTGGATAAGTGAGACAGTTGATTAGCTTGATCTGTTTGGGAGGCATCCAGGCAGTGGGACCAGGTCCTGTACTCAGTGCATGAGCTGGCTGTTTGGAACCTGGGGCTTATGCAGGAACACTTGGCTCAGCCTGGGAGGAGGAGACTGGACCTGCCTGGACTGAGTCTACCAGGTTGAACTCAATAACCCAGGGAAGTCTTTGCCCTGGAGGAGATGGGAATGGGGGGTGGGCCAGGGGGAGGGGGGCGGGGCGGGAGGGGGGAGAATGGGGGAATCCATGGCTGATATGTCAAATTAAATTAAATTATAAAATAAAAAAAATTTTGGCTTTGAAAATTATAAATTTATAAACTCAAGTTCCATTTGCTTTTGGGAAACCATCTTACAAGGACTCCAATTTGCAGCAAGACTTGTTAAGGAAGGGAATGGCTCAGTTGCCTTTAGCTTACTGGCTATGGGTAGGTTAGGACTTCTGTTGGTCTTTTCTGTGTCGAACACACAGATTGCAAGCCCAGCGCCAGTCACTTTGAGATCTTTGGCAGCAGTTAACTCTGCAGCTCACATGATTGAGCCTGTATGATAATGAGTATTCAGAGACGGGTAATACCTGGGGGATGCTCACCAACCTAAGACAGAGCACCTGTGTGGCCTGGACAGGTGTCTCCATGATGGGTAAGGTGACCTGCTGATGTCCCATGCAACCTAAGTCAGAAGATCATTTATTAGTAAAAGGAGGACCTGTAGGGCCTTGACCCCCATTTTGGATAATTGTTTGCTGACCTTGGCCTTGCTTGCTGACCTTGACCTTGATATCCTCCCTATGCTAATTCCCTCCCAGGTATCACCCTCCTGAATGCTTAAGGAAAGTTCCTTGTCTATGTATCCTGCATAATAGGCGTTAACAGCTTAGATGCAAGATCGTAAAACATCTGTAGCGAACTTCTGACCTCCAGGGTTCTCCCATTGTGCTGTAAGCCTGTATTTAAGACCTCCTCCCTCCTTCAATAAACGGCATTCGGCATTAAAAAAAATTACAATGACGTGCTGACTTAAAGAAAAAAAAAAAAAAAAAAAGAAAGAAAAGTGACCTAGAAAATTGGAATGAAAAAAAAAAAAAGATGTCTCCACTGGAGTCCAGGACCCAACTACAGTAGACCTTGAGAAATGCAATACAGATTAAACATAAGATGTGGACTTCAAATGCTTGTAATGAATCTACATAAGGTCCTTAATGAGGAAATGAATAAATCTACTACTAATAAAAATACAAACTATGGACTGAAATGATCAAAATAGTTCAAGATATGACAGTTAACCTATAATAAATAAAGAGAATCCAAATTTGGGGAAATTGTAAATGCAAAATTTAGGAACTCAAAGAGGAACATTAGAGGCAGGCCCTACCAACAGAATACAAGAGATGGAAAAGGGAGTTTGGGGCACTGCAGACAAAATAGGAGAAATGGATAACTTGGTCAAAGAAAATGTTAAATGAAAAAAAATGATAAATGGATGGAGCTAACAAAAAAATCACCCTGAGTAGAATAATCCAGTCCTCAAAACAGAAATATGGTATGTATGGTACATATTGACTTATATGTGGATATTATCTGTTAAGTTAGTGATAACGAAGCTACAATCCATAGAACCCCAGAGGGCAGCTATAGAATAAATGACTAAGAGGTACATATAGATTTAATTATCAAAGGGAATAGAAGAGAAAATTATGGATGGATGAGGGCTGGAAGAGGAGGATCAAATGAGGAGGAGAGAGAGGGTCAAGGGAGGGAGGATGGGGAGAGCCAGCTAAAATTAAGGGTCATTTGTGGAGTGCTATGGAAAAATAATACAGTAGAAGCTTTCTAAAATAATTTGGTCACGTTTATAATAAAATGTTATTATGACATATGTTACACAATCTAATTTTACTCTTCACAATTTTATCTGACTACATCATGAATAAATTTAAAAACTAATTGTATAGTATTTGAAGGAAGTAGGTACTGTTCATGGGCATTTTCACTCCTTGGCCTTGGTCACTTCCATTCAACCCTCTCTGCTTTATACTTGCAGTAGAAGTTTGAAGAAAGGATGCTGTGTATTCAGACAAAAAAGGGATGGCAGATATTTGAGGAATGAAAGTTCTGAACTTGCTTTAAGACCTTCACAGTGTATACAGGTCCACAAATATCACATGACATGACAAAGTTATGTTCAAATTTTGTGTTTTTATCCGGCATTCAAATAAGTTTATTTCAAAAATTAAAGCATTGTGTATCTCTGTCATCTGCATTTGCATTCACTGTGAATATAGTTATTATATATGTTGGGTAATTATTATCCAATGATTAATTTTATGAGATACTGCAAGACATTTTTCAAAAAAAATAGACATCTGCATATTTTAGCAACAATGGATGAGAATTTCATACATTGAAATGTTCTGTAGAAGAAAATGTTCTCTAGTTTGATGAGAGTATATTTTAAAACAGTATTTTAGCTTTAATTTGATTAATTCCGATGTTTAACAATGCCAAATATATTTTCTAAATTAGAGATTTATGTAGACTTCTATTTTATATTGTTTATCTAATTAGATTGTGTATTTATTTATTTTAAGAAAGTATCCCAATACGCATGCATCTCAGACTACTGTGTAACTCACTATGATGTCCAGGAACTTGAGATCATCTTGCCTTTGCATGCCAACCTATGGGATTGCTTGTATGATTCTCCATGCCTAGCTCTTTATATTTGATAATAAATATCCAAACTAAAGTAATCTTTAGATTGACTGCATTTTTCTCATAGTTTACTATGATTACTTTGAAGCTTCTGAATACAGTGCTTGTTTCAACAGATACTAAAAAGGAAACAGGTTATTGTGGTTAATATTCATTGTCTTGTCTTGTGATTGTATTTAGGATCATTTAGGACACTGTTTCTTAACCTGGGGGTGTAAAATGAGCCTTTCACAGGGATCACTTAAGATCATCAGAAAACACAGACCCTTACACTATGATTCATAACAGTAGCAATATTACAATTATGAAGCAGCAACATAATTTTATGGTTGGGGTGAACACAACATGTGGAACTGTGTTAAAGGGTTGTACCATTAGGAAGGTTGAGAATCACTGCTCTGTAGTTCTTGAATCCTATATCAACTTTAGTAAAGTATGTATATTTCCATCTTGTACTCCTTAAAATCATCTAAAATCTCAGCATAAAATCTAATCCACCAATGTCCTGTTATAGAACGCCATTACAGCACCACACACACTGTGGACCAATGTACTGTAGATTTTCCTGATGCCTGTCTGCTCTCTGAAATTCCACATTTTATCTAAGCTCACCACATTCTGATTATCTCTCCTAAAGAGCCAGATCACCATTTTATTAAAAAAAAACTACAGTTGTAAGTCAGTTAATTTAATAGCTCCGTGACTCTTATTCAAATTCTGTATAGAAACCTCTCATCCTAAATCTGATGCTTAGTGAGAATGATAATAACGTGATCCAATCTGTCACTCACCTTATAATTTAAAACATATTATTCTCTCCCTTTGTCTCAATTCCAGGATGATCATACATAATACACTAGAATCATATCCCTTATTATCAGTTTAAATTGGCTTAGCTGTCTCTCTCATGGGAGAACTTACCTTTTTGGAGGAGGGAATGAGGGATGGGTAGGGGAGGAGGCACGGGGAGTGGGAGGAGGGATGAGAGGGGGATCTGTGGTTGGTATGTAAAATGAATGACAAAAAATTTAAAAAGGGACTGGAAGTTCTGCTGGACAACACAGCCTGAGATAAAAACACATGTTCAGGCTACTTAAGACTTAAGAATTGTGAGAGGAGTTTTGGTTTGGTCAGATGATGTTTATGTGAATTTTACTGACAAAATTCATACTTATACTTTATTCAAAGCTACTCCAAAAAAAGTTCCAGTCTACTGGAATCCAGAGAGATTTTTGTCACGTTTCATTATCACAGTTTTCCCTTCTTCAGTGTTTTATTACAGAAGAAACTTGTACATAGAGGTGGTTACTGAACCTCAATCAGCATCATTTTATTTACAGAGGAAGAGACAGAAAAATGGATGCTCAAAATGATTATTTCTAAACAAGTCTCCAGGCTAATCTTCTCTGTCATCTCAGTCCCAGGGCCGCTTCCTGCTCCTCCAGAGTTTCTGACACACACAGGATGTGGTTACAACACTGTGTCTCATATAGTAATAGACCACAGAGTCCTCAGACGTCAGGCTGCTGAGCTCTGTGCAGGCTATATTGGAGGATGTGTCTGCAGTCAGTGTGGCCTGGCCATGGAACTTCTGAGCATAGTCAGTATCACCATTTCCGGGATCAATCCATCCAAACCACTCCAGGCCCTGTCCAGGCCTCTGCTTTACCCAATTCACATAGTAGTCAGTGAAGGTGTAGCTGTGGAAAATAGCCTCACTGAGGACCCAGGCCGCCTCAGCTCAGCCCCAGACTGCTGCAGTTGGACCTGGGAACGGACACCTGTGGAGAGAAAGGCAGAATGGATGTCATTGTCACCTCAGTCATGTTCCCTCTTCAGTTTTGGATCTGAAGAGCCCCTTACCTGCCGTTGCTGACATGAGGAAGAGATCCAGCTCCATTCCATGGCTGCGTAGCACCTTCATGGACTAGTAAATCTAGTCAGAAAGGAGTGTTTCCTGTTCAGTTCAAGAGACATTTCCAAATTCATGTTCACTGGTGCTGTATTGATAACAGCTGAGAAAATGGAATCAACATAGATGTCCAACAGACAAACAGATAATGAAAATGTGAGACATATAAACCATGGAATACTACTCAATGGCAAAACATTAATTTGGGATCTACAGATGGATACACCATGGTGTCCTCAGTGATCAGGTGTCTGAGCCTCAGGAAGAACTATTTGAATATGTCTTTGGCCATGTCTGAAGTGTCCACTCTGCATGTCACCTTAGGAGGAAGTTACAGACAACTTCTCAAGCCCATTCTCCTGGAACAATATCATGCATGAGCCTCTGAAACTGTTAGTGAAGGAACAGGCAGACAAATCAAGGACTGTGTTAGTTCAAATGAATGGGAAACATGCTGACAAAATTAAATCAGTGACATCAAAAAGAATAAAAACGTAAATACAAAATAAACCCAATGTTTCATCAGCCCTCAAACCCTTTGCTGCTTGTATTCCTTCCTGTGTGACTACTAAACAATAATCTGTTTCCCATTGGTTAGTATTTTCAGGTTAAAATATCGCTGTGTCTTATTTAAATCGCCTTTGTGTTTACTTTCTTTTCCCAAAGATTTACACATACCATGGTGTGCACAGTTATTACATTACTTTTTGTGAACAATAGTGACTAAAGGGATCAAAGGCATCTGCACACAGTATGTGAAGAATCAAAGGGAGGGGACAAATGTGAGCAAATGGAGTACTTAAAATATCAGACTATATGAAACAAGTGTCATTTTTTGCACAAATACCAAAACTCACTCATGAACAAGTCTAAACAGGAGCATTTCAAACAATCCTTTGCAAGCTTTTGTGTGAATCTAGTTCTTCTTGGCATCGGATTAGTGGGGATTATTAAATCTAATAGCAAGTGTTATTAATCTATAAAGTTAATGATCTGCTTCACAAATTAACTACACTGAAAATTGTATTTTGGTAAGCACAATTCTCACATTTTCTTTTTTATTAAGAGATTTTTGTATTCATTTTACATATCAAACACGGATTCCACTGTCCTTCCTCTTCCCAACCCCCAGCCTTCCCCGCTAACCCACCCGACATTCCCACCTCCTCCAAGGCAAGGTCTCCCATGGGGAGTCAGCAGCAAATTCAATTGAGGCAGGTCCAAGCCCCTCCTCCCTTCATCAAGGCTGCACAAAGTGTCACAGCATAGGCACTAGGATCTAAAAAGCCAGCTCATGCACCAAGGACAGGTCCCGGTCCCACTGCCTGGTGACCCCCGAAACAGTTTAAGCCAAACAAGTGTCTCACTTATCCAGAGGGCCTCGTCCAGTACTATGGGGACTCCTCAGCTATTGGTCCACATTTCATGTGTTTCCACTAGTTTGGCTAGTTGTCTCTGTAATTTTTCCAATCATGGTCTCAATATCTCTTGCTCATAGAATCCCTCCTCTCTCTTTTCGATTGGACTCCTGGAGCTCTGCCTGGGACATGGCTGTGTATCTCTGCATCTGCTTCCATCAGTCACTGGAGGAGGGTCCTATGATTACAGTTAGGGTATTCAGCCATCTAATCACCAGAGTAAGTCAGCTCAGGCACCTCTCCACCATTGCCAGTAGTCTATGGTAGAGTCATCTTTGAGGATTCCTGGGGACCTCACTAGCACTCTGCTTCTCTGTATTTCCATGATGTCTTTGTTTATCATGGTATCTCTTTCCTTGTTCTCCCACTCTGTTCCTGATTCAGCTTGAACCTCCAGCTCCCCTGAGCTCTCTTTCCACCCTGACCCTTGCCCTCCAATTACCCCCCCCCACCCCAATTCAGTTTGCTCCTGTAGATCTCATCCATTTCTCCATTGCTGGGTGATTCTTGTGTCTTTCCTAATGTTCTCCTTAACCAGACTGCAACCCACAATTCTCACATTTTCTATAAGAATTCCAACATGTCTTTCAAGTTAATGTACTATAGTTCTAACATGCAACTCTTAGTTTTTAAAACATCTGTGTCTCTCTGAGATGTCGAATTGAATCATAATTATCAGTGTGAGGCCTTTAGAAGCTCAGAAGATGATAATTATACTAGTGTCTTGAAGTAGGACATAAAAAGATCCAGAAAGCAAGTGTTTCCAAGGATTTGGTCAGATGCCACATTGAAGAGGATATTCTCGAAACCTGCCTGAATGAACACTTTATTCTTAAACATCCTAGAATGCCAGCATAGGAGGAATTAAACTGTTTTGTTATTAAGCTGTCCAGTTAACTGAACTTTGTCATATAATACTTCTCCAAAGTCAAGACAGTGTTCATGATTTGTAATTATTTTAACAATTTCTGACAGTCTACTTTGAAATATGTTTTTTTCTGGTATTATAATTTATCAGCCTAAATACTGGTTATGAGCATTTTACATTTTGTTTTTTATCAATAACTAATTTTTTCATTTTTCTTTGAATAGTTACAATTTTTCCTTTGTGAGAAAAAATTAAAGATTTAGGGTCTACCTGTTTCTGTGTTACTTAAAAAAAATTGCTTTATAATTGTCATGTCACCTTGAAACTTGCAATTATGTCCATTTTCATCTTGTGAAGTTCATCTATTATTTACTCACTTTAGATGCCTTCAATGACACTTCTTTTGTTTTGTTCTGGTTTTTTTGTTTGTTTGTTTTTTGTTTTTTGTTTTTCAGCAGTGTTTCTATTGTTGTTTGTGGTAGTGTGGTTTGACAGCCATCTGTGAATATAGTCGAATATCATTAGTAGTCATTTCATTTCTTTCCAGTTGTGTTTGTTTCTATTCCATGTCTCTATTCCCCTGTCTTAGGTTCCTGGCCACCCAGGCTGTGTAGGACATGGACTCCTTCTCTTTCTTGGACCTCAAGTTAAAACAGACATTGGTTAGCCACTGCCACAAGCTCTGGCAGACCACTGTCCCTGGTCATCTTGTAGGCAGGACAGTTTGTAAGTTGAGAGTTTTGTGGCTGAGTTGTGTCCAGGTTTCTCTTTGTGTAGCCTTCATGGTACCTTCCTCTCCATTAAGACTAGAACACAGCAGTGAAGGGTCCATGCAGACAGGCATCAGCATGACCTCTCTATATTCAATAAACTGTGTGAATGTTGTCTTTGGCAACCAATGACTCATTGTCATGAACAGTTGTCAGTCAAGATGATGGACAAAGGGATATTCTATATAATACACCAAAGCCTCCAATGCCATCAGAACGGATCAAGATGGAGAGTCAAGAGAGAAGGAGAAGCAGAGATTTTTCTGTTTTTCTTTTTTTTCTGTTTTTTTTTTTTTCCTGGCATGGTTTTTATTCTGTTATTGGGGTTTTGCTGTTGTTTTGTTTTTGCTTTTGTTTGCTTGCTTGCTTACTTTGTTTTCCTTTCTTTTGTGGGGGGTATGCAACAGGGATGAGGTGGGGATATGGGGGACCTGGAGGTGAACAGAACTGGGGAGCATGATGTGAAACCCCCAAAGATTCAATAAAGAAGTTTTTAAAAATACAGAACTGACCAAGAGTATTCACAGCATCTTAAAAATGTCCCAAACTTAATCATACCTTAATTTTCAATTTTTATTTTAACCTTGGATTAATTAAATAACAAGGAAAACATACATGAGCATCTTGAACATGATTGTTGTACAAGAATTAAAATTTGGTCTAGATCCCCATCACTATGAGAAAAAGAAAAATGGTAGCACTTACTATTCCCAACACTGGGGCTCAGATACAAGAAATTCCCTGGGATCTGTTAGCCAGCTAGTCTATGTAATCTGAAATCCCCAGAATCAGTTATAGACCTTATTTAGTGGAGAACAATAGTGAAAGCTGGCTGTCATTGATTTCTGATCTCTGTAGCCCAAACACACACATTCAACACACACACACACACACACACACACACACACACACACACACACACA
>CABHPR010133879.1:14027-40939 GCA_902168415.1 Peromyscus melanophrys
CTCTCTCTCTCTCTCTCTCTCTCTCTCTCTCTCCTTCTCTCTCTCACTTCTCTTATATATACACACATATATGTGTATATATACACATTCATTGTGTGTATAGATATGTGTATATATGTATACATGTAGAGGAAACTAGCTAGCTAGCTAGATGATAGACACACGATGAAATGGTTTAAGAATAACAAATATACATTCATTTTCCCCCTAATAGGAGCTTTTCATGTTCATGACTGAGTTAGATTTTTTGTTTTCATTACTTCTGTTTTCTTTCAATAGGACTAATTAGTTTCATTTATTTGGATAAAATATTGACAGATCACAGTTAAACCATAATTGATGCAATTAGTGTCATTGGGGAATTTATATTTCAATTCTCTTCAACTGTCAAAATACAAGGTTCATTCCAAATTTGCTTACACTATGAAAATTATATTAGCTTAGTACATTGTCATCTTCAATAATAATTAATTTTTACTTTTTGATTTTTTAAGAATTGTGAATAAATGCTGAATGGCTCCGGATGTGTCTAAGCTTTATCTATGAGGTAATGAGCTCATGTGGTTAAGCAATTTGTCCCAAGGTGGTATGCTAAATTTTTGGAGGATTTTTGGTACTTTTAGAGGTGGGACCTATTTGGAGAAAGTGCCTTACTGATGGGTAGGCACAAAGGATCCTCCCTTGGCCCTCAGCATGGCCACAGCTCTTCCTGCTTCCGGACTCACAGGGGTGTAACACACTTCACTGAAAACTCACTTCAGAGTCTAAGGCTCAGGTATCACACCTCCCCACCCTGATGAACTTCAGATCTCTGAGATGTCAGCCAAGGAAAAATCCTTCCACCTTTAAATTGCTTTTGATTCTTACTAAATTTAACCATTAACTTTGACAGATGGAATTTGAATATTAAGAATTAAAATTTCCAGTAGTTATTGTTTTACCATCTTCAAAATCTTTATAATGTCAACCATATTGCCTATACTACATATTAATCTGTAAAAAGTTGTCATTGTTAGAATTTAGTGGTTAACTCTGTTATTTTCCATGCTTTCCCAGGTCTTTTTCAGTCTACATAGACTAAAAGTCCTTGAAAGGAGAAACACGTCATCTAATCATTAATAATATCAGCAGAATGTAGAAAATTGATTGCAATTATACCATCATGGTCTTATATCTTTAAATACTAAGTTAATATTAATAAGACATCTTAACAAACCAGAACTAGCAATGGCACAGTGTTTGTGAAGAAATATTCACTAAGTTTTAAAGCTTCAAATTCCAGAAAATGCTAGTAAAATCCAAATAGAAAGGTAGATGAGGTAGACACCATAAAGCAACTAGAAAAATCCTGCCCCTATGTAACATGTAACCTACAGGGAAACAGTCAGAACAAGGATCTGCCACTTCCTTCCCACTGAAACAAAAAACAGAGTTTAAATTATACTGCCAATTCATGTCAGACTCCTGTCCACTGAGCAGAAAGAAAAATAATTTAGTAATGAAAAAAAAAAAAGCTTGGGTTGATTTCCGGGAAAGCACTTATACCTTGCACCACTTAATATACAAACATAATAAACAGATTTTATAACTGTTCTAAAAAACACAAGAATCAGACAAGTTTACTAAACTGAAACAGAGAAACAAGCAGACAAAAAGGTAAATTTGATAAATACAAAATTATATAAAGAAAAAAACCTCCTCATTTATAAATAATACCTGAGATTGATTTATGGAATACAATAAATTCCATTATTCTGAATTCCTGGAAATCACAAATAATATACTTATATTCCTCATGATCTTATATTCCTCCTGAGCTTACATATTTCATGGCAAGTACATGTTTACTTTGTTTGGGATATGGAGCATATGTCCCTACATAGAGAAATTAACTTAAAATTATAAAGGTTTATTTTGTAGGTATCTATGTACAGTGATACATGATTATATATTTATAGGTACAGGATAGATAATGATAACATATATATATATATATACATACATACATATATATTCAGAATTAAATAAATCTGTTGTTTGTTGTCAAATATATAATGAGTAAGAAACACAACACTCAGAAAGCAGAACAGTTTCAAAGTTTTCTGAAACACAAGGAACAATATTCTAGACTCATGACTATAATATAAAAGATAAGTATGTTTGAAAGTAGGCCCTAGGGATGCAACTAAGTAGGTCTCATTTGCATAAACACCGTCATATTGGAGAAAGGATTCAGCAGAATGAGCTTCCATAAACAGATTTCATAACTTCTGTAACAAAACATGAATCAAACAAGTTTACTAAACCGAAACAATAAAATGGATTGTGCAAAATCTAGTCATAAAGCAAAAATCCACATAAAAATGTATTTATTCACACTTTACCAACTTCCAAAAATCTTCTGATAAATAATAAATCTGAAGATGTACTTAAAATTGAAATCGTGGTTCTCTTCTAGTTATCTGTCCCTCTCCGTATATGTGGGTACATGTATGTGCAGTTATGTGCCTGTCGGTACATTGGCTTCCACGTAAGTATATATGTATATTTTATATATGCATATATACATACATTATAATTATACAAACATGCAAGCATGCATAGTATCACTATATACATACATAATCACTATATCTGCCTAGTAAACATTCATAGCTATAGCTTAAAACAATACACAGAAAGAGTCCAGAATTTATCAGTACATGGTGATTATTTTATAGCATATATACCTTTTAATAATTTGTTTTTAGATAATTTTTGTCCTCTAGAATTGAGCAAGGATATAATACAACGTAGCATGTATTAATAACAACAGTGCTCGGGCTGGAGAAATGGCTCAGCATGTAGGAACACCTATTTCTTTTGTTTAGAACCCAGGTTCAATTCCCAGCACCCAAATTTTGGCTCACAATTGTTTATAACTCCAGTTCCAAGGGACTTGACAAGTTCTTTTGCTCTCCCTGAGCAACAGGCAGGCATGAGAATCACCTGAATCTATTCAGTAAAAACATCCATAGATACAAAATTAAAAATAAATCAAATAAGTATCTACTGTTAATAGGCATTGTGCCAAAAAATAGTTTAAATTAGCTACACATCTATTTTTATTATCTGATGAAGGAATTAGATTGTTCATAAAGAAATTGCACATATTATTTTTTAAAATAATCATCTGAGAAAAATAACAGAGTACAGTGTTTTGAGTTTAAATAAGCCTTGGAAACCTTAAAACTCTCATATAAACAGTTCATCATAAAAGTCAAGTATACATTATAAAAACCAGGGTAATAAAGTTGTCTTCTAACCTCCAAACTACCTCAATGAATGATGAGAAACTACTCAAAAATTTCAAATTATTAAGATTTTAATAGAAATGGTTATATTTAACCAAGCTGCAAATCAAATACAAAGGCAGAAAAAATATACTGCCAGACAAACATTAAGAAATATATATCATAAATTGAGTTTTGGTTGATTAGTTGAAATAGACAACAGCCAATCTAATTAGCCAGCCAAGAATTAGGAAGATATAAAATCTATAGAGATCCCATTTATTAATTGTTATTCTCAGTGTTTGTGCTACTGGTGTTGTATTTAGGAAGTGGTCTCCTGTGCCAATATGTTCAAGAGTACTTCCTACTTTCTCTTCTATCAAGTTCAGTGTAACTGGATTTATGTTGAGGTCTTTGATCCACTTAGACTTAAGTTTTGTGCATGGAGACAGATATGGATCTATTTGCCATCTTCTGCATGTTGACACCTAGTTATGCCAGCACCATTTGTTGAGGATGCTTTTTTTTTTCCATTGTACACTTTTGGCTTCTTTGTTGAAAATCAGATGTTCATAGGTGTGTGGATTAATGTCAGGGTCTTCAATTCGATTTCATTGGTCCACCTGTCGGTTTTTATGCCAGTACCAAGATGTTTTTATTACTATAGCTCTATGCTAGAGCTTGAGGTCAGGGATTGTGATGCCTCCAGAGGTTGCTTTATTATACATGATTCTTTTAGCTATCCTTGGTTTTTTTTTTTTTTGTTGTTTTTCCATATAAAGTTAAGTATTGTTCTTTCCAAGTCTGTGAAGAATTGTGTTGGGATTTTGATGGGGATTGCACTGAATCTGTATATTGATTTTGGTAAGATTGCTATTTTTGCTATGTTAATTCTACCTATCCATGAGCATGGGAGATCTTTCCATTTTCTGATATCTTCTTTGATTTCTTTCTTCAGAGACTTAAAGTTCTTATCACACAGGTCTTTGACTTGCTTAGTTAGAGTTACCCAAAGGTATTTTATATTATTTGTGGCTATTGTAAAGGGTGATGTTTCTCTGATTTCTTTCTCAGCCCATTTATCATTTGTATATAGGAGTCTACTGATTTTTTGAGTTAATCTTGTATCCTGCCACCTTACTGAAGGAGTTTATCAGCTGTAGGAGTTCCCTGGTAGAGTTTTTGGGGTCACTTATGTATACTATCATATCATCTGCAAATGTGGAAAGTTTGACTTCTTCCTTTCCAATTTGTATCTCCTTAATCTCCTTATGTTGTCTTATTGCTCTAACTAGAACTTCAAGTAATATATTGAATAAATATGGGGAGAGTGGACAGCCTTGTCTTGTTCCTGATTTTAGTGGAATCGCTTTGAATTTCTCACCATTTAATTTGATGTTGGCTGTCAGCTTGCTGTAAATTGCCTTTAGGTTTTTTATGTTTGGGTATGTTCCTTGTATTCCTGATCTCTCCACAACGTTTAAGCGAGATATCAAAATACTGAGCAATTCAATTAAAAAATGAGCTACAGAGCTTAACAGGGTTCTCCACAGAAGAATCTCAAATGGCTGAAAAACATTTAAGGAATTGCTCAACATCCTCAGTCATCAGGGAAATGCATATGAAAACAACTCTGAGATACCATCTCTCACCTGTCAGAATGACTAAGATCAAAAATGCTGAAGACAGCTTTTGTTGGAGAAGATGTAGAGCAAGAGGAACACATCTCCACTGTTGGTGGGAATGCAAACTTGTACAGCCACTCTGGAAATCAGTATGGCAGTTTCTCAGAAAATTGGGAATAAGTCTTCCTCAAGATCCAGCTATACCACTGTTGGGCATATACCCAAGGAATGCTCAATCTTAGCACAAGGACACATCCTCAACTATGTTCATAGCAGCATTATTCATAATAGAAAGAACCTAGAAACAACCTAGATGCCCCTCAACTGAAGAATGGTTTAAGAAAATGTGGTACATAGACACAATGGAGTACTACTCAGCAGTAAAAAACAATGATATCATGAAATTTGCAAGCAAATGGATGGAACTAGAAAATATCATCTTGAGTGAGGTAAACCAGACTCAGAAGAACAAACATAATATGTACTCACTCATAAGTGGATACTAGATGTAAGGCAAAGGATAACCAGACTACAACCCACAGCTCTAGAGAAGCTAGCTAACAAGGAGGGACCCTAAGAGAGACACATAGATAGCCCAGCGAAGGAGAAATAGATGAGATCTACATGAGCAAACTGGGAGTGGGGGTGTAATGGAGGGCACAAAATGGGGGATGAGAACATAAGAAAATGGGAGGGCTGAGCTGGAACAGCGACAGAGTGGGAGAGCAAGGAAAGAGACACTATGATAAATGAAGACATCATGGGAATAGGAAGAGGCAGGGTTCCCGGAAAGCTCTCAGGAATCCACAAGGATGACCCCAGCTTGGACTACTGGCAGTGGTTGAGAGGGTGCCTGGACTGGTCTACTCTGGTGACCAGACTAGTGAATACCCTAACTGTCATCATAGAGCCTTCATCCAGTGACTGATGGAAGCCGATGCAGAGATCCACTGCAGGGCACCAGGCTGAGCTCAGGGAATCCAGTGAGAGAGAGGAGGAATTCTGTAGGCAGGGGACATCGAGATCATGATGGGAAAACATGCAGAGATGACCAGCCACACTAGTAGAAACCCATGAACTGTGGACTAATAGCTATGGAGTCCCAATAGGATTAGACTAGGCCCTCTGGACACAAGAGACAGTTGTTTAGCTTGAACTGTTTGGGGGCTCACAGGCAGGAGGATTGTTACCTGTCTCTGGTGCATGGTGGGCTATTTGAGGCCCAGAGCCTAGGCTGTGACACCTTGCACAGCCTTGGTGCAGGGGGGAGGGGCTTGGACCTGCCTCAGTTGAGTGTGCCAGGCTCTGCTGACTCCCCATGGGAGACCTTGATTTGGAAAATGTGCAGATGGTGGGTGGGTTGGGAGGGAAGACTGAGGGATGGGAAGAGGGGAAAGGGGGAATCTGTGGTTGGTATGTATAGTGAACAGAATATTTCTTAATAAAAGAAATGAAAAAAAATCAGAATAAAATCTATAGAGAATCAAGTTAATCTTCCTGAGAATTTTATACTTCTGAATACCAGTGCTCAGTCTGTGAAGAGAAGAGTTCAGGACTGAATGGATATTTTATCATAAAGCTAGCACTCACCATTTAGAATGCAAAGAAACCCAGATAGTATAACACCTGAATCGCCATAGAGATAAGCATGATAATTATGGTGCTACCACAAACAACCTGATTGGACTTTTAATTTTTTTTTTTTTTGGTTTTTCGAGACAGGGTTTCCCTGTGTAGCTTTGCGCCTTTCCTGGAACTCACTTGGTAGCCCAGGCTGGCCTCGAACTCACATAGATCCGCCTGCCTCTGCCTCCTGAGTGCTGGGATTAAAGGCGTGCGCCACCAACGCCCGGCCTGATTGGACTTTTAAAAATATACCACATTGCATGTCTCACAAGGGGCTGGAGCAGCCACAATGAGCCAGGAAATCTCTCAGGCCAAGGAGGAAGCAGCTTGAAGCAAGCAGAAACTTTGTTCAAGCATAGGAGTCCCACAACAGTAGGCTGTTTATAGTGTGCCAGCCTGTCATCTGGGTTCAGTGAATAGACTTGCATTTGCTTATTTAAAGTTTCGAAATTTGACTTAGTATTGAATGTTTGTGTGTAAGTGGAGACTGTTAGAGCCACACGGCTGGAGTTACAGGTTGTTACGGATGCTGGGAGCAGAAATAAGAACATTCATTTCAGACCAAGATGTGTATTGCTGGGTAGAAGGCCGCACTGTGAAAGTTAAATTGCATTCACAGAATAAAAGAGGAACCCCATATTCTAAAATGACACTGCTCAAACATCCTGAAGAAACACACCTTAGAGAAGAGGCACACATGTAAAACTTCTGCTTCAATGTAGACTGTATGAAAAGTTTATGAATGAAGCTTTAGCTGATCATCACATTAATGTTTCATTTAGAAAAATTACCTTCTAGGAAAAAATGTTTCAATGAACTGTAACTGTTAACTCCAAGCACAGAGGAGGAAGGTGCAGCTGTCACTTTACTCTTCTTTGAAGTTGGAGCCTTTTAACTTCCCCAGGGTGCTAAGCAACGCCTGCATACAGTTCCATCATCACAGTGCATTCTTCTTTCTATACTCGGTGGGAATCGCCTACTGCTTTCCATAATACAACAGGCTTGTTTCATTATTTTACCATCCTATATGAACTAGTACAGTCAAAACTTCAATTATCCCGTGACTTATGTTTTCTAGCACAAGAGCTGCCAAATTTATTCACGAAAACATGATTTTTTTATGCACTCTGCACTCAGATGGACACAGCTTGCTGCTCAGCAACACTTTACTAATTCATGTTCCATCTCCCAGAGCATGCTATCCTCTAGTTGAACGCAGGAGTGTCTGTCTTTTCTTTTATGATTCATGATGACTGAAAAAATAATTCTGTAACCTCTACACTATTTTATGTCTCACAGATACACACACACACACACACACACACACACACACACACACACACAGAGAGAGAGAGAGAGAGAGAGAGAGAGAGAGAGAGAGAGAGAGAGATGCTTAGATAAACCATGCCTATCATACCTAACTTTTTGAGATGCCAGTCCATAAGTTACGTTATATTATTCTGATTTCTCTTTCTTTTTCAAAAGGTCACAAATATAGTAATAGTAGTAATAGTAAACAAGAATAAAACTCTATTTTTCTCTTAGCCAGTCTTCTCTCTCTCTCTCTCTCTCTCTCTCTCTCTCTCTCTCTCTCTCTCTCTCTCTCTCCCACTCTCTCTCTTCCTCCCGTCATCCCTCCTTGTCTTTTCTTATTATTGTCCTATTTAATGGCTAAGGGACAGGTTTTCATAGCTGAGTCACTTTTTTTCTCATTAGTCTTCTGCTAAAAGCTTGAAATGGAGATGAGTTTTATGGTAAACCTTTACTATTCTCTTCTGTCACTAAGTATGATTACTGTTTTCAAATGCAAATTTTCCTCATTTCTTTATTGTTTTTTACTTTAAGTTTTTAATGCATTTTATTTCCACATGTTAATTATACATAATAGTTAGACTCACTGTAACATTTTCATGTAGATACATAATGTGTGACTATCATCCAGTTCTTTTGTCTCCCCCCTTCCCCATTAATCTCATTCCTTTTCTCAACTAGTCCTCTTCTTCCGTTCACTCATGGTTTTATTTATTATTTATACTTGTACTTTGAATATTTCATACATGGATATAATATAATCTAATCACCATCACAAGCCACCATTTCTTACCTCTCTCCTAACATATTCAATCCTCACTTCCCCTGCAACTTCCTTCCCACATTGCTCTTTCACTTACTTTGTTTTGTGGCCCCCTGAGTTTAACACATGACTAACTTTTGGCTTGGAACTTTTCATTGGAACTTTGTGGTTTCAGCAGTGGGTAGAGGACCTGAGGCAGTGACTCCCAACCATATATTTACAGTACAAGGTTATTCAAGAGTAATAGAGCTCCTTGGGCCTTTAACCCATCCATGGCTTTTGGGAGGCAAAGCCTTTGAATATTCCACAAAACCCAAATTAATAAATTTTAATTATTTTTGAAGAATATTGTATGAATTTTGTTTATTCATGGATTCTCTTCTCTCTTTAGAAATCATGTTTCTGCAATTTTTAACTTTAAGTAAACTTCCAATATATTCTTTTGATTGTCTCTCTCTATGAAACATATTTAATGTTGCTGATTCTCTACTGTACTTTTACAATTTAAAAAAATATAATCTTTATTTATTCCTTATACGTATCTTCAATAATGCCAAAGACAGATACATTAGCATTGAGGAATGGGATTAAAACACAGACTTGGTTGTCTGTGTCACAATGACTTGAAAATGAAAAACATTCCCTAATAAAAAAAAAAGGGAAATAAGGACTTTCAAGACCTAAACCATTGTAAACTTTGCTTAATGAATCATCAAAGAATTACACAAAATGTGATAAATAAAAAGTGTGTAATCCTTAAAAGCAGATGGCAAAAAGATTCATAGACATAGCTCATGGCACATACTGGTTGGCAATAGCTGAAGCAAGATGGATTTGCAAAGGGACCTTACAGATTTAGAAATTTCAGAGCACTATTGAACTAAGTAGGAACAATTTTTTGTACTGAAGTTGAAGATACAATTCAAGTTGCAGTTATTCAGAAAATATGTAACAAAATTACTCTGTTTCCCCATGGCTTTGCACTGTCTCCAATTGTCATCCAGTGAGCAGATCCTTGACACTGTCTTGAATTTACCGTGGGCCTCTCCGTTTGTAGGTAAAATAACTTTATATTGACAACCAATTTTATCCTTTTTTTTTTTTTTTTTGGTTTTTCAAGACAGGATTTCTCTGTGTAGTTTTGATGCCTGTCCTGGATCTTGCTCTGTAGACCAGGCTGGCCTCGAACTCACAGAGATCCTCCTGGCTCTGCCTCCCAAATGCTGGGATTAAAGGCATGTGCCACCGCCACCTGGCCCCAATTTTATCTTTTTAAAAAATATATCACAGCAGTTTTCTTTTTTCTTTATTTTTATGTGAACCATAAACATGCATGAGGTCCTAACGTCCACATCCTTACATTTGTATCAAGCTTGGTTCTTCTTTAAATTAGGACTTAGCTTAAGGTCATAATTAAGTACTGATTACTTCTATGTACTGATATCCAAAATATTTTTTTCTGGTTTTATTATTTCTGTTGGGAATTATTAATGATATTTTTCATATCAAATTTGGAATATTATGTCCATTGTAATGGTCAGTTTCCATTGAGATTGCTCAACAGTCTAATTAGAAAAAAAACCTCAGTCTTCATTTCCATTATACACTTCTCAAACTGTAGCTCTGCTACCTCCATTTCCACACCGTTTCTTGAAATAATTATGTCAAATCATTGGCTGCATTTCTTCACCTTTCTCACTAACCCAGAGCACTCTGTGGTTTAAACCATCACTTCTCTGAAATACCATTTCTAACATCTGCAATGACTTCCCATCTCAGAAATCAATGATCAATATCCTTTCCTTTGACATCTCAGCATTTACTGATATTATTGACTCTCTTGACAGCATGACATCATACTCATGGTTTGTTTTTAGTATTTTGAGGTTTTTTCCCCCATCTGAACCTCATTTGTTTTAATTCTATACTGGTTGTCAAAATTATTCTCTACAAAAATTTTTGGTGTTGCTTAAAATGTTACTTTTGCAATGCTTGGTATTTAATGCAGTCCCATCCACACATTTATTATTTAATACTGGGCTTTTCTAAGCATGTTTTATTTTCCTGGAGGGAGTTGGTCATGCAGAAAAGGCACTGTAGTGCTTATAAGAAATGACAACAGGAATCTTGATTTAGTCTATTTTAAAAAACAAATTTATAATGGTATAATTTATACCTGTGCAATTACCATTCCATTAAAGTATGCACTTCAGTAAATTATAATACATTCACTGACTTGTGGCATAATCACCCATTATTTTAGAGTATTTATTCAAACTCAATTCCCATTTCTCCCAACATCCCTATGACTAAGGAATCATGTGCATACTCTCCATCTCTGCAGACAGAGGACAGCTTTTGATGCTGTCAGGTACATTTCATGTGAGTAATATAAATGCAATATGATACAACTGTAACCTTTCCTTGATTTATTACTCACAAAATATATTTACTTATTTAACTCATGCCTAGTAACTTTAGAAATTTTGGGGGGAATTGTGATATTTATTTGCAAATATGCAAATCAGATCAGGAAAATTCCTCGTATATGTTGCTCTGCTGTACATATAATATCTTATATTAACAATGTCCAAAATCTTTTCTACAAACTGTTTTGAGATATTACATGTATTGTAATCAAACCTAATTATCTTTCTATGCTATGCAACATTGGGCTGTTCCTATTCAGCCCTGGACATTAACAATAATCTATACATTTCTACTCTTTGCACCCTTCTTATTCTAATAATCTCTGTTTACTCTCTACTTCTTTAAATCTATTTCTTAGATCTTCATATTGTATTTATCCTTTATGTATTCTATATAGTAATGCCCTTCCATTCTGCCCTTAGTCCTTATAGCTTCATTTGACATGTAACCTTTTGATTTTTTTATTCCTCTTTATTTCTTTCCCTATGAATCTTAATCTTCATTGACAACATGGCCGCACTTAGAATCATCTAGAAACACTTGTGGGTGTGTCTATGAAGTATTTTCAGGACTGTTTAACTAATAACTAAGGAGAGATGAGCCAGCCTGATTGTCCATGGCATCTTTGATAAGCCATCATGCCTTCTTTGTAGGCTTGGAAGCCAACATATAGTAAAAAAACAAAAAAGCTAGATTCATTCAAGTTCATGATTAAATCTTTTTCTAAAGAATTGGTATATATTCCCCACCTGTATCATTAACTACAAATTGTTCTATACTGCCTTTTCTATGAAATGGCAACCATGTCTTTGTTTCAAAAGGTTGTTATGACCACCTTTTTATGATTACCTTTTTATGACCACCTTGTTTTGACCACCTTGTTATGACCACTGTGCAGCCATATCTTCAATTCAGGAAGTTGTCATGAGCAACTTGTTATGCTACCAGTCTGCTTCTGTCATTCTGCCTATCTGCCTGCCAAATCCCCCATTTGTAAACCCCTTAATCCTGAACCGTTAAAGCCCTTATCCCACATCCAAGGCTGATCTCATGAATCCTGCCTTAGGAAAAGACAGCCTGTGTACCTGAATAAAAATGCTTGCTTTAATTAATGTGGCCATGATTTGTGTTGGTGGTCCTTTTCCTCAAATCTGTGGGACTAGCAGTATCCCATGGGATGTGGTACCAGACTGAATAAGAAAGACAATGCAAGCTCATCATCAGCATCCGCCTTTGCTTGCTTCTTAGCTTCTGGACTGTAGATATCATGGCACTAGATGCTCTGTACTTCAAGTACTCCATTTCCCTGCTATGATGGACTGTACCACCTCAATCCATAAGTCCAATAAATCCTTCTTTTCTTAAGTCACTTCTTGTCAGAAATGTGGATACAGCAATAAAAAAAATTGGATAATTCATTCCTTGTGCTAGAAATGTCTCACAGGCTTCTCACAGATCCTGGCAAGAGCTACAAACAACGTAAGCCCAGATTTCACTTAGCTTTCTGTCAAATAATAGTTATGTATTCATTTGTTATTTATTTATATGGTATCTAGATACATAACTTAGTCTGGCTTCAAACTCAGGCTCCATGTGCCTAATCCGCAAAGCTGTTGGGTTTACTGCTACAGACATACACACTACACCCATTTGCTGGACAGTGTTTAATTTTGTATTACTTTTTCCATTATACAGCTAGCATCACGTGATAGAACCCAGATTTATTGTTTACCTTGGCTATCTATCACTAGACATATGAATGCAACTGCCTTTTGTGACATACTAATTTCAATTATTATGTTTCTAAAATCATATAGATTTATTTTAGGATTTTGAAGATGTACAAAATTTTATAAAATAGCAATACTAATGACATTCCTGCCAATAGTGAATTAATGAACTTCCTTTCTACATTCTGGATGGCATTTGTCATATTTCATTTTTTTTCAATATAATGACTGTCCTAACTGTGGGAAGATATACAGTATTAGGGTTAGTAATTATATTCCCTTTGGTTATAAGTATCCTTCAATGATGTTTTTGTACTTATTAGGTTTGTGTATATCTTGTTTAAGACATATCTTTTTAGGTTATATACTCATTTTTGTTGTTGATTATTTCCTTTGGCTTACCAAACTTAATTTTATGTGATCTCATTTGGGGCATTTTTACCTTTGTATTCTGTGCTATTGCAGCAATGCCCAACATAACTTCCCCAATTAAGTGTCTTGAAGGACTCCCTATAGGATTACTTCTGGTCCTTTAATGTTTTGGGGGTTATGATTGAGATTTTAATACATTTTTTGGCTGTGCATGATGGCATTTTCTGTAATCTCAGAGATTTGGAGGAAGAGTTAAGTGTATTTGAGTTCAAAGCCATCTAGTAATAAATAGTAACTCCCAGGCCAGCTTGGCGTAACATAACATAACAAGATATTGTTTCAGAATAAATATGGTTTTTAGTGTCATGTAATCTAATGTTTCCATTGTTGGCAATAATTCTTGAACAAATGGAATTATTTGAGAATGCTTATGCCCATTAAATGAACATAGAACAAAAATACACCATTTTAAAATGAAGAGATACAACAAAGATAATCACATTAATTCAATTAAGCCATATATAAAATATTAATTACCTTTATGTTGCTGTGATAAAACAAGATAACTAAAGGCAACTTAAGGAAGAGACAATTTTAGCTTTGAGTTCTAGAGGGGAAAAGATCCATCATGGTGGTCCTTTATGGCAAGAAGTTCTAGGCATGACAGGTAGAGTAGGAAGCTGAGCAATCACATATTTTACCACACACATGAAGGAAAGAATGTGAACCGCAGAAGGCGGAGGCCATATACTGTCAAAACTTTCCCTCGGTGATGAACTCTCCCATCATGGCTCACCTGCTATTGCAAACAGAACCACAAAATGGGGACCAAATGTTCATATACATTTTCCTATAAGAAACATTTTTATTTAAACCACAACAATAAGGACAAAACTATGTATTCTTGTATGTGATTTTTATAGAGACACAGACAATCATATCTATATATGATGCAGAACCAAAAGAGAAACTATCATTTGTAAGCATACCTCAATATTTTATAATTTTAGGGATACTTTTTTTTAATTTGTATATATTGTTCAAAAGAAAACATTCTTAACATCTTTAATGATCTACTTTTTGATCAAAAGACAATATTGAACACCAACGTAGTTGTGTTGTTTCAACTACTCTTCTTCAGGACTTTAAATTCATTCCAAAACTGTCAGATAACATGCAGGTTACATGGTTCAATTTGGAATATTTTTTTTACCTTAACATATAGTTGAACTTGAAAACTATTCAAGGATATGGTGAGAAATATATTTCTCTATAGTCGTAAAGGAATATCTACATAAGAGAGAGCCACTTGGTATTAGAGTGTTATTAAAGTTCAATGTTTCCACATTGGCTTCATCTATTTTGACAATTAATCTCTATGTTTAGTTTACTTAAAAATACACTTATCTTATTATGTGTATGGGTGAGTACATGTAAGTGCTAGGGAAGCTCAGAGGTTTTGGATTCCAATAAGATCTGAAGTTACAGGTGTTTGTGAGCTGCCAGAAGTGCATACTGGCAATCAAACATTTATCCTTTGCAAGAACACTGTATGTGTCAAAGAACTGAGCCCTCTCTTTAACCCTGCTTAGCTGCCTTTGTACCTCTCTGATTACAGTATCTTACAGGAAGGAGAAAAGGGCTTTGTCAGCTTACAGAATCAGAGGATTTCTGATCATCTTGAGGGAGAAGATATGCCAAGGCAGCCTCATGGAGACAGGTACTTGTTGCAGGCACTGCTAACATTATAATGGACGAGAAATCACAGAGAAATACAATAACTGGGAGGCAATTGAACTGTGCACTTCAAAAGCCTGCCTCTCGTGACCTATTTCCTCCCTGTGGGCTCCAGTCGTCAAATAACCAGATCCTTTCTAAATAGTCGTATCAAACAGTAACCTGGATTTCAATATCTGAGCATAAGGGGGTCTTGGCAGATTCCAGTGCTATCACTCCCCATTATTAGGAGAGATTATCTATATATACATACATACATACATACATATGTGTATACACACACACATATATACACATTTGTTGTGTGTCTTTGTAGTATCAAACAATGTTTTCAGGATCATCTTGCAGGATGAGTCCTCAGATTCCTAGAAAATGATGGAAAATTAGTTAATTATAGATGGAATACAAGAAATTTCTTATTTCTAGTTTCTATCATGGTCTGTTCAAGGCAAGTAAAGAATTTCAATTCCCGCAATGAGATTCATCTTCATTGGATTCTCTGCTGTAGAATTTCTCAAATCAATGAAGTCCCTAAACCAGGAATTTCACTTAGAAGTTCTTTAAATATTAACTCTTACACCAAAAGTCATGTAACTAAAAATTAATGAAAACAAAATAATTATACACTTGAAAGACACTCCATCCTCTTTCTTAACATTTTATGCAAGTGAATATATTCACACAAAATTGTTTATTACATGTTTATAAACAACTCATTTGATACTTCATCAAAACTTGTGGAAATATATGTGTTTTTGTGCATTTTAGTCAATTCTAAATTCTTTTTTTTTTTTTTTTTGGTTTTTCGAGACAGGGTTTCTCTGTGTAGCTTTGCGCCTTTCCTGGAACTCACTTGGTAGCCCAGGCTGGCCTCGAACTCACAGAGATCCGCCTGGCTCTGCCTCCCGAGTGCTGGGATTAAAGGCGTGCACCACCACCACCACCCGGCTAATTCTAAATTCTTAAATGACAACTAACAAAATTTAAAATATGTGAAGGTGATACATGATTTTTTATAATTTTATTTGTGATAAAACTCTGACCTCTTCACTTGGACATTATTGCTTCTTAGTCAAATATATTAAAAACAATATACTAGTCTTACTAGTACTGTATTGCTGTACTTGGTCCTGTGCTAACAAATGGTTTGTTAGTGACACAGATATTTAAAATCATATAATGATAACACTTGCAAATTTAACTGAAGGAAAACAAACATGATTCACATCCCTGAATTGAATTATATTCATAATATAAAACTTTCATTCGATAATACTATGAATATTGATAAAAAGTATTATGTATGACATTCAGGTTCTTGACAAGTCATGAAATTTGTATTAAATACATAACTAAATTGTTAGGCAAAATATTTTCTTCTGTTTCTTCTGTTTAGTAATTAAATTATGTGTTATTAAAATATTTTCTGTGATCATCTTTCAATAAAAATAGAAACACAATCATTTATAATTCATTTTAAGATGTCTCATTATCAATGAACAGATTTATCTGTAATGGTACTTTTACAGGATTTTTATATCAATATTTGTTACACTTACTCTTCCATGGGCAGAATCAAATGGTTACAATTTAAAATTAAATTCTCAGGAGAAATCATACAGTTTATAGAATAATTATGAAAGAAAAAATGTTTAAAATTTAAGATGATATCATTATGTTTTAACAGGAAACATTTACATTTGTATTTATTCCCATGCAGATATATTATCCAACAAAAATGTAAATTACAGGCAACTAATTACATAAGATTATCTCAAAATACATCTTTGAAATTAAACATATTGAAATAAGTTGAATTTTGCATGTACAATGTCATATTTTATTCACTATTTTGATTCAATTGTGACTCTAAACCATTATAAATTCACATTCTATCTTCTGGCACTTGTGAATATATAATCTTATTGGAAAATAGGTTACTTGCTGCTTCAAAACTGAAATGAAAATATCATGCAGGATTTGACGGAACCTACTCAGTAGCGTGTGTTATTCAAAAGGGGTACTTGGAAACTAGATGGAGATAAATAGAATGAGCCGCAGTGGGACGAACAGTGAGATCAGAGGGCTGAAGTGGTAAGCCAAACAATGGCACATACCATAGACAGTGCCAATTCAAACACAAAACATTCTCTTCAGAGCACGCAGAAGGAAAAGTTCTTCAAAGTTTACACTCTGTCATTTTAAGCCACTCAGCTTCTGATAATATATGCTCCAAGTAAACATTACATAAATTCACTATAACATTACTGCCATTATTCAAAAAAGGATGTGGAAATTTCCCACAGAAACTGCTTTAGCACACAGTATTCCTTACCCTAGGAAAATATCATGGTTTCTGCGGCCACTTTAATGTATTAAACAGCTCAAACTCGACTACTTCATTTTATAATTCTTATAATTAGTCATTAGGAAATTCTAAAACTGTTTTGATAATCAAATATAAAAGCTAATGCTTACAAAGAATTTTCAATATGCCTAATACATAACTGCCTTGTGTTCAATACCTGATTGAGAGAGCCTCGTGCCATCAAACTTCACTATTAGTAATTTACAGATGAAAGTAAAGAAATTAGCAGATTATCAACCAGTGTAACACAACGTATCTGCCATTTTCATTAAAATTATATTGTTATATAAGTACATATTTCACTTAACCTCTTAGTATCTAAAATACTGAACAATATGAACCAATTGAGTCATGAAGTATAGTGTATACAATGATCTTTATAAAAATGAAAGGAATGGCTCACAGGAGATTATGGTTCCCAGGAAAAGTTAGCTACTAAGACAAAAATTCTAAGACATCCTTAGCTAGTGAATTAAAATCTTGAACTTTGAAAGAAAATAACGGTCTTTTCTTTAGATCTGTATTATTAATAGAAAATGAAACTGTTTTGCATTGTGCTAGAGAAAGAGTGATAAGAATGAAAGGATCCCAAGAAATATTTAAACTCTCTGGTGTCTTATTAAAGCCCATCTTTATTATCAATCTCATACAGATGCACACAGCAATGCAGCAAAAAAACATGGAATCTGAAGAAAGAGTTGAATATTAACACTGAAATCACTCCTCCGTTATCATTCCACAGTTCACCTGAAACCAGCCTCAAATGATTTTTAGGAATTTTCAAAAATATTAATGAAGGAAATGTGATATATATTACTGAAGGTAAGCAATATATAATCATAGACTTTTCCATAGTTAATTTTTTATTACTACCTTTGAAAACCTTCTAAAAGACTTGCAAGAATAAAAAAAAAGTATCATGTTCTACAGAAAACTGAACAAAGCAAACACTTTTATTAAAATAAAGATGCATAGCAATTTAATAAATTGGGTGCATGACTTAAATGGGATTATTCTTTACCACAGTCGAGACAGGACACCATTCAACATCATCAGCCAAATATAGTAACAGGTTTCTTTGTAGCATAGTAAGGTAAGTGTGAAGTCTGATACCGCACCTTCACATAGAGAAACATCTCTTTCAATTCTGTGACCGTATACAGAATGATTTGGGCACTTTAACATCATGTATGACAATTGGCTGCAATAACTTTATCATGTAATTGTGTATTTTTTAAGGTTATGGGTGAAGTAGGAAGGATAAATAAAATGGGAGACATGGTCATCACAGGCAGGGGTATCAAAGTGTAATGCCATATCATTCTTTTATTTGTATTAGTTAGTAGGAAAAATACTGCATAAGAATTATAGTCTGGGAGACTGGAATGCAATGAAATGTTGTTTAGTAGAAACAGCCATGAAAAATAAAATTATTAGTTCTAGAAGATTCCAAGGTAAAAGACAGAGCTTGATTTAAAAAAGAAAAAGCTTAAAGAAACAGATTTTTGTGGATTTTAATAAATTAAAGATATCACATATAAGCCAGGTGGTGATGGTGCCTGCCTTTAATCCCAGCACTTAGGAGGCAGAGCTAAGTGGATCTCTGTGAGTTCGAGGCAAGCCTCGTCTACAGAGTGAGATTTAGGAGAGGCACCAAAACTACACCGAGAAACCCTGTCTCGAAAAACAAACAAACAAACAAACAAAAAGCATATGTCACGTATAATATATTATCCATGGAGAGGAGAGGTGTTCTGTCTTGGTTTTGCTGGGCATTTTTCTTAGCATACTCCTTTTTCAAAGAATTTTGATTTATTGTTATGTTTTCAGGCAATTGGAGAGATTTTAAGAAAAGACATTAAAATGTTATACTCTATATTTTATGTTTGGATATGTTTAAAAAATCCTTGTCTCAAGTCTTAGGTTAATTACTAGGCTGAAATCTTTGAAATGATCTCACATTTCTGCTCATTCACACAGTCCATTGAAACAAATGGCATTTTAAAGTTTGTCTTGGTAATCTGCATCTTCCATCTTCGTCTATAATCAGCATTTTTTTAAATTGGCATGAATACACAGAGAATTCATTTTTGATAATCGGTTAACTTTATGAACTTATTTCGATATGGAAAGAGTGGTTAATAAAGAGAACACATAAAGGTATTCTTACATTCATTAAAAAAGCAGGTACTGTAATAGAAAATTTGGACACACATTGCTATAGTGACTGTCTACCTAATGGCTGTACCAAAATATAACTCATGTATACTTTCCATGGATAGCAAGAATATATTTGTCAGATTTTAGGATATCTGAAGAAATCTGTTTGCTTTATGTGAATTAAATCACATTCAAGTGTTACATTAAATCACCAGACCAACTAAATGTGCACTGCATAGGGACTTAGACGGTCAACTCCATGAAGACTTTTATATTGAAAATAGACTGGTAACCATGCAAAACTTCTGAGAAGCAATATGTCATCTAGTGTGGTAAGTTTAGAAACTATGAAGCCTGGACTGAAAAACGTGACTATGCCATTAAAATCTGAGGAATGTACTATTGGTTCAGCCTATCTAAGAAATGAAAATATAATTATTAGTTCTACTTCAAAGAGCACTTGCAAATTACTGTTATTTGAAAAAACCCTGTAGCTGAAAAGATTGTCATTTTCATTATTACAGGTAGAAAACTACTTCAAGATTTTTGCAAAAGCACTATAAATACCCCATTATCTGTTTATCTTCCAGTTAGTCAAGCACTATGCCTCTGCAAAACCAAGAAATAAAAGTCTCTTTGAGTGTCCTTGAACGTCTTTATTTTGTTCCTGAATACTTCTTCTTTGGCTCAAGTACAAAGCTCCATGATCCACACATTACAAACAACTAACAACAAAAATAAGTTCCGTAGGGTACCAAAAATTAGCTCAAATCTTTTAAAAAGTTTATCATGAGCTCAGTAACTGCATGTTGCCATAGAATAAATATCATTTATAATTTATAGAAAAGATCCATATTCCAATAGCATTTCTCCCTAATATTATGCTGAAATGAAAATGGGAAATTTATTTTTATTTGGTCTTCATTTATACCATGACATTATTTTGATTATTCTAATGTATATACTCAATATGACACATTGTCATCTATAGCGACAATCACTTCATCAATGAGGCAGACAGTTTTCACAGTTAGAAATGGCTCTGCACCCAAATGAGCAGTGTCAGGAGGAGAAGTTTCAACTATCAATCTCAAGTAACTCTATAAATACTCACCACCACATCTTCCACATGAAGGGTGCGATTGTATAAAAATTAGAGATGAGATAGAATCTTCTGTAATTTGAAGACAAGTGATAACCATTGTAAATTTTTAACAGCATAGATGTTAACAAACACAATTTATAGCTTATTTCAATTTAATTTACAGATGAAAATAATTTATATGTTTAGATTAAACTTATGTTAGATTATGAAAATTCAGCCTCATATATTACAGAATAATATACTTTATAGTAATGCCATGTTAATTATCTTCTGGCCTTCCATATCACTTCATTAATGGTAATAACTGAATTGCACAATTAAAATTTAAAATACCCACAAATTGAATTTCTTTTTTCTGCATATGTACTTTTTGTTTAGAATCATATGATCTGATTGATATAAACAAGAAGAATAGCACAATGTGGAATTTAATCAAATACCTGGATTTTATATATTGATGAGAAATAAAATGAGACTAAATTGGGACCACACAAAGTGCCATCAGTAAAGATGCTGCATGGCAAATTGAATGTGTCCTGATAGCTTTATAGTTATTTTTTTTTTCAAATTTGAAAATTCAAATTTTCATATTTAAAGATAATTATTTTTGCACACAATTTATGAATCAGAAAAAAATGTTTAGTTTATGATATTGTACAGTAAAAACATTCATCAGATAAGATGGTTCCAAAAGGAGATTAGATTAAAGATATTTGAAATATGATAAAACAAAGAAAAATAAACTCTATTGCTTTAAAATTAAGTTTGGTAAATACCCTAAATTTCACTAATATGTTTTCTGTTATTATAGCGTAGCATGATAGTTAAGAATCCTTGAGAATCAAAGAGTTAAGGAAATAGGAATTTCTAACCACCTTTCTGCCCTTTTAACAGGCCAAGTATTCCTGAGCAGGACTACTGACAAGACAGAAGCACTGGCCAATCAGCCTTGTGTGTCAGGATGAAGAGATATCTAAAGTGACATGCTTTCACTTTCTTTAAATAAAACTGTTTTCCCACAAGGTATAATTGACTGCCTTCAAGAAACACATGACCACCTTGAACTTGGTGTTATGAAAGACAGAAATTATCTGGTACTGGTGTGAAAAAAATGGAACCTCATCTGCCACAATATGGGTATGCCATCATAAGGCAATATTGTATAATTATGAGAGAAAGAGAAAAATGAATAAAGACCTAATTCAGCATTCCAACATTCCTCCATGACAGGCAATGTTTGCCCATTATTGGTGGAGATAACCTTCCTGCTCAAGACTCCACCCTGTATAATTACCTAGTAAAAGTGATTACTTTTGCTAGGGAAAGAGCAAAAAAGGGGTTCAATGCCAACTCGGTCAACCCATGGAAATAACCTGTGTTGAAGACTGGCTAGGGGTCATACATATACTTAATTCTGCATGGCTATGAGGCAAATAATTGCTACCACTATAGGGTTGATGAATTCTCTCCTTGATCTAAAAATTTTAGTTTGAATCAAGGTGATTATTTGCAATGGAGTAGTTAGAATGTTTCCAAAGTCTAGATGTATTTAGAAAAAGCTCAGGTAATGGGGCAAAGGGAAAAGTAGAAGTTGGAAGATCAAGACCTCCTTCCTTCCATCTTGGATTCCATCCCTGGTGCTTGTTGTGGGCTTTTTGGAGCCTGGTGCCTGTGGTGGAACACTTACACAGCCTTGGTGTAGGGGGAGGGGCTTAGACCTGCCTGAATTGAATGTATCAGGCCCTGCTGGCTCCCCATTGGAGGCCTTGCTTTGGAGGAGGTGCGAATGAGGGGTGGGTTGGGTAGGAAGGCTGGGGGATGGAAGAAAGGAGGACAGGGGAATCTGTGGTTGGTATATAAAGTGAATAAAAAAATCTCTTAATAATAACAAAGAAAAAAAGGCAAATGGTTGATGATCCACAATTTTATAATTTTAAATGTTAAATTTTTTAGAAATAAAAAAAGCAAATAACAAAATGTTTATGAGAATGGGATGAAAACAGATAAACATCCTTCCTTTTCAAAATACTCCTGTATACATGAAGTTGAAACAAGATTACATAAATAGAAAATGCGTAGTTCCTCAGGTGTAAATCTATGAAACACAGAAATAATTCATTGTGGCAATGTGTTTCCCAATGTTATGATTCACGGACGGTAACTAAAGTGAGAACACAGGTCAGCTTACTGGATTCTTTGTAGAGAGACTCAGCACTCAGTAATAGAAGTGATTTACCGGTAATTTATCTGCAAAATAAACATATTATAGAAAGATAATAAATGAATTTTGAAACATGACAAGATTGTGCTTTTAATGGTTCTGGTTATCAAATTTATGGCTTTGCATATGCTGTGTATATTCTGTAACACTAAACTATATACCCACTACTTGGCTCTTTGATACAGTATCTTACTGTATAAGTAAGATCAGCCTTGAGCTTACTATACTATTCAAATTAGCCTTGAACTCATAATCTCCCTGCTTGAACCTCCAAAACCTTACAATTATAACATAAATTACCTGAACTGACTCACTAAAGTTGGGAACAATGGAATGTTTTTTAAATTCAGGACTGTACAAAGCCTTTTAAATGTGCCAGTGGTAGTGACTCCAGTGGAGAAGGGAAAGAGAAAGAATCATAATAGAGTTTTGAAGAGATAATAGTTGAGATTTTACAAATGATTAAAAATAATAGTATGGAACTTGGAAGTTCAGAGAATCTGAAGTGTGATAAAATATAAGAAGAGGAAACAGCGAGACATACCACAATTATTTTATTGAAAACTAAAGAAAGGCACAATTTTGACACTAGACAGAGAAAATAAAGATGTGGAAAGCATTAATAGTAGCAATGATAGCTAAATTCTCATGGAAACAATGGAAGCTCAGAGACAATACTTTTACATGTTTGAAGAGCTAAGAAAAGGATTAAACTTTGAATTCTGTCCTATAATAACAATTTCTTTGAAGAAAGATAATACATCTAGGTTAAGGGTGTGTGTGTGTGTGTGTGTGTGTGTGTGTGTGTGTGTGTGCATGTGTAAAGAACTCACCTCTAAATTGTATTCTAAAGCAAATGTTTTATTATGGCTTGTAGTTTGAAAAGAAAAATAGGGTAAATACCTTTTCAAATACTAACTACTTAAAAATTCTTATTTAAAGAAAACTACCAGTCAAAAATTCCAAATTAAATTAATTTTAAGAACAGGATTGCTGAACTATAATTTTCTCACATTAAGTGTCCAGAATGTGGTCCAGAATGGGATTTAATATATGAAATGCTCTTGTCGGAACAACAAATTCAAGAAGAGTAACTTATCTAATAATTTCAAGATTTGATTTTTGAGAAAGTCCTTGACTATTAAGTTGAAGACGAGAAATGAAGTGGGGACCTAGATGAGCTTGTCCCCTTGGGCTCTCATGACAGAATATGGCAGACTGCACAACTTGAAGTGGTTGTTCCACTATCTTATGGACTGTCGTATGACAACCATCAAAGTGTGATCAGAGATGCTTGACTGAGGCCCCTTTCTTTCTTATACAGAATGCCACATTCTTCTTGTTCCCTCAAGGGGTCATTTATCCTCAGATACAATTTCTGAATGTCTTTTCCCCTTTATACTTGCTATATTTAATTAGGGCTTTATCACAACAATGCCATTTTATTTCTTATTGAGACCAAATGATGCTTTTTTCACTAATAATTTCAAACATGAATATGTTAATTAAATCAAAATAAATCTCTATGATTTAATTCCTTTTCTTTCCCTGCCACCACTTCCCCCCTCCAATTTCATGTGGAGTTTGTTTATTGCTCTTTGTATGTTCACGTGAATAGGGCTATCTACTGTAGCATGGGTATCCTGTCAGGGTCCATATCCCAGAAAACTGATTGTCCCTCCACACCACAGCCATCAATTCTAAATAGTTTTCAGATGGATGTGGGAAGTCTTGAACCCCTATTCCATCCATACTGAGATGTCTGGCTGTCTTGATCCCTTACCCAGATCTTGGGCATGCAGTCAGAGATCCTATGAGTTCACCTGTGCAAAACCCTGTAATCTGGTTTGCTGCAGAAATCCTCTACCTCTCTCTCTTACAAACTGGTCAACAAATGAATACTTTGAACTATGGCTCCAAAGCTCTTGTGTTGATTTATTGTCAATGTGGAAACACGTCTTTAGTATACAAGTGGGGAAGAAAAAAAGGTCACTTTATATTGACAATTTTGTAACACATAGAGTTAAGTATAATTCAAGTAGAATAGGTAGATGGTGCTTTGCGGAAACAATTTCTAAGTAAATATTGCAATTTTATTTAATGTGATACTTTAAAATACAATGTTTAGGGGCTTGGGGGCAGGCTCAGAAGTTGAAAACAGTTTCTTTTGCAGAGAATACGTGTTTGATTCCCAGTGACTACATGGTGACTTACAACCATAAGTTACTTTAGTCCTGGGTGATTCAACACCCTCTTTGAATTCCGTGTACTAGGTGCAAATGTGGTGCACATGCATTCACACAGAAAAAAAAAAAACTATACCTGTAAAAATAAAAGAAGTAAATAATATAAAAATAGTTAGAATAGAATGTTCAAAGCTAATATATTTAAGGAAAAAGAAGAGAGGAATATCACTAAGGACATGTTAAAGAGTCATAGGGAAGGAGCACTTTATAAGCTTACTTAAAGTGCATAGCTCATATATTATAGATGTGCACATATTAATTGACTTATGCCACAAAAGTTGACAATATTCCCCTCAGGAGACATAGACTTTTTCACAAATTTCAGTGCTATGGAAGGGAGACCTCCCTTTTAGTTGTTGATCAGGAATAGGCAAGTTACCCCCCTAAAACAACATAGATTCTTAATATACATGTGGTTGCCTCTCAAAACATAAAAGTAAGATCCTATTGCTGACTTGGGAGAAACAAATTGGCACTGAACTGGACGCTTCCTCCCTGAGCATTCTTTTTTGTTTACAACTCAAACAGCATTTGATCTTTTCAAAGAAATGTCCTTTTATTATAGTTCTTCATTATATTGTTATCTCCTATTTCGTTTTTTTACCTGCTTTTTATATTTATTCTTTTCCTTGGTCAACTTCCTTCATCTATTTGAGTTTCTTCCTTTCTATGCTGGGGAACTTATTGTGGGTTACATGAACATCGAATAACCTGCTTTCTTGATTAACAGGTCCTTTTAATCCCATCAAAGACCTTTGATACACTGGTGAATAAATATTTTTCTCATTAAGCATAGCAGCAATAGCCTGGTCTACAAAGTATGTTCTAGGTCATCCATGGCTACATAGTGAGATCTGTCTTGAAACAAACAAAATAACAACAACAACAACCACAACAACAACAAACTAAATGATCACTTACCTATTCAAATTCGTAATCAATTTAAAGCAACATTAAATTTTAAAAGTTTCAGATGTCTATTACTGCTTGATATATTCAGCATGTACTAATTGTATAAGATAGTAATGATATTTATTAGTAGTTGGCAGCACAATGATAAGTCAATTTTTCTCCATTCCCACTTACATGTCTTAGGAATAATTACAGAAAGAGATGTGAAGTCAGAATTTTGAGTTAAGGAGGAACTGGTGGCTTCACTCTGGCTTCTACTGTCCTTAGAAACTTAGTGTAGTCCCTAGAGTTCAACACTTGGGGAATATTGTCTTTCTATGTCTCTCAGCTTCTATACAAGTAAGAGAAACATTGATAAGACTTCACCTTCTTTGGTAGTTTTCTTGGTGTTCATAGGGTTTAGTTTATATTTATTCCTTTCATGGCTTCTGATACTTCTGTTTAATTATTAAAAAAAAAAAAAAGCTTTCCAGTAACCTCTGCATGTGTCTGTCTCTGTGGCCTGAGAAATTTGGATATCAGTGCCTAAGGCTTTCTTGGCTTTTATTTAATCATCATGGATTCTAAATGGATTAATATATTCTAAAATTTGAACATAGCAAAAATCATTTTCACATGGATTTATCACTTCTATTTCTATGTTTACTAGTAATGTTGAATTAAAATTCCATATAATCAGTTCACTGAGGGACTAGAGAGATGAATTTGTCGGTAAAGCGCTTGTCACACAATGTGAGAACCTGAGTTAGGACACACAGGACACACATTAAAAAAAAAAAAAAAAAAAAAAAACCTAGGTGCAGTCACGTGTGCCTATAATTCCAGTGCCAGAGAGTCAGAGACAGAGCACCCTCCTGCGTTTTTTGGCCAGTCTAATACAATCAGTAATCTCCAGGTATATGGAGAGCCTTGTTTCTGTAAAATAGGGTGCAGAGCAGTGATTTTCAAACTTCTTAATGCTGTGATGTTTTAATACAGTTCTTCATGTTGTGGTGACCCCAACCATAAAATTATCTCATTTCATTATTTCATTG
>CABHPR010133880.1:0-46863 GCA_902168415.1 Peromyscus melanophrys
GGGATTTAAAGTCAGGGGCCGAGGAGCAGGGGCTAGATTTTCAGCCAACAATTGATGAAGAAAGAGGAAAGGGAAAGAAAGCGATCTGGCGACTATCTGTTGTTCACTGCCCTTAGGCACCTGATAACCCCGAAAGCTGGGCCAAGCTGTCTCTTCAAGTCCGGAGCCCTATGATTGGCTGTGCCCTTTCCTGGCCTGTCCTGACCCTGTTTGCTGCCTTGCTCCGAGAGAAGTACTTTTTCTCTTTTCCACAAAGGTGCCAGATGGGCTGGGCAAGGGGAAGGGGCTGAATGGAATTTTGTTGTTGTTGCCAGGGTGACCTCCATTTATTCTCCACCCCCAGAACATTCCCACAAAGCCTGATATCGGGGTTTGCTGCAGCGGACTTTGAGGGTGAGGCTGAAGACCCCTCCCCGAGGAACAGGAGTTATCCTACTGAGCCTCGAACTCTGAAGGAGGTGGAGCATCAGAGCCTGAAGGAGTGGTTTGGAGGCATGTGAGTGAGTTCCTGAGAGGTGCAGGGTGCGGCCCCAGCCCTTCCCGCTGAGGGTCTCCTCCCAAGGAGGAGTGCTTAGCTGTCAGCCTCTCAGCCCCTCACTCCGGGTCCCCACGCGCAGCCTGTCACCTCCCATTACCCCAGCTCAGCTTGGGAAGAGCATCTGGCGCTTGTGCCTGCAGGCCCAGGGGGTGAATTTAGGTTGGATTTCAAGCTTGAGCTAAGCAACGGTTCTGCTGAGGTCTGAGAACGCGGGTGCTTGCCTAGGCGCTGCTGGGAGCAATGAGCGCGCAGCTGCACGAGGGCCAGCGACTGGGGCCAAGCAGGTGGTGCTTGGGCCCTAGCTGCGTCTCATTGCTGAAGGCTGGGATAGCTGCCAAGGACCCACTGTGCTTCAGCACCGGGCTGGGCCGGTACTGGCCTGGCTTGCAGCAGACTGATGAGGACTGGAGAGAGCCCGGTCCTTAACTCACTGTGTAGCCTGTCAAGTCTGGTTTATCCGATGCTGGGGGTCGAACTCAGAGGCAAGCACTAGCTAAGCCCTCAATCTCAAGCCTTTCTCTTCTCACCAAGCTAGACAGCACTGGTCCTTCCAGAAGGCAGACTCACACAGGAAAGGGTACCTGCTCTTCACAATGGTTAAAAGATCAGTACCAAGGCTCCGAGGAACTCCATTACAGCTCATCACATACCAGCTGCTAATTTTATCTCCTTTGGACTCTGGTCCTTCTGTAAATGGTGGGTGGGGGTGACAGGATGTGGACTGTGATTGGTCTAACCCAGTGACACCCATTTACAATCATTTTTTCCTAAAATCTCAGGTATGATCCCTGAACCAGAAGCCAGAAAGAGAATTTTGAAATTTCCTCCGGGCTGGAAGTAGAATCCACATTGCAACAAGATCCAGGTGGTCTGTGTTCACACTGCAGCCTGAGAAACACTGGCCTAGAACATCCTGAGGCCTGCTGCTGGTTGCAGCCAATAATACTTGGCTTCTTGGAATCGCTAGGAGCACCCTGGACCGTGCACTCACGCCCCTGGCTCTGCCTTTGGCACTGGTGCCATGTCCCCCAGGATTGCCTTCCGAACATACAGCACCATCCTGGTCCTCTGTTGCCTTTTTCTTCCTCCGATGCTCTCGTGGAAAGGCACAGAGGATAGAACTGTTAGCTGGGATAGGTGAATGGGAGCAAAGGAAGGAAAGCGAGAAACATGGGTGAACTCTAGAGTGGACTACCAACACCCAGCAGTCCCCAGGGTCTCCTCCACCCTGCTAGGAGATTTATGGGGGACAACAAGGTGAGACTCAAAGTGCCTGTGGCCCAGACTTCACAAGGGTGACTTCTACCTTGTGTGTGTGGGATACCTTGGGCGTCCCATACCTGGAAACAGGGACCCAGCAACTTGGGATTTGGTGAGCCTGGGCCATGGCTGATGTCCATCATTCCTTCCTTCAGGCACGTGTTGCTGGATGTCAGTGTACTGGGAAAGAGATCCCTGCTCCTCAGGCCATGTCACCCTCTAGGTGAAGCTAGGGATGATGGAGTGCTTTTCGGTGAACAACCAAGTCCCCTGTCCAAACTGGGGTTCTTGACCTGGTTGCTTCAAAGTCGTTGGCTTAGAGTTCTTGGCTTACTTCCTCAGTGGCGTGGTTTTGCTCAATGGCATGTTTGCACTCTGAGGCAGCCCCGACTAATGCCTATTGGATGGGAAAGGGCCACTTGCTGGAACATTCCAGTGGCAGCATTGCCAGAAACATGATGGAAGCCTCCATTGTAACTGCCTGGAGAGCTCAGTCTCTCTCTCTCTCTCTCTCTGTTCCCAGTGGCGCGGTTGCTACTCCTGGGCATTGCTCCTGATTGAACACACTCCCTAGCGTGCAGTGGCCAATGACTCTGAGCCAGACTGTTTCGGGGGAATAGACTATCAAAAGACAAAATTACAACACATTTGGTAAGATCTTAATTGGCTTGATTTTTCCATTCTGGAACGGGGCTGCACTTAGGTCTATGAAATAGTGTCTCAAAGAGCTGTGTGAAGGGGCTGTTTTTACAGCCAGGAAAAGGGTCAGTTTAGTTACTATTCTTGTAGGATTTGGCGAAGATAGAACACCAGAAACTAATCTGCTGACATCAGGCTACTTTTTTGTAAGGATGAAACTGAAGGAACTTAATTATCATGCTGATTAAAACTGGCCTTTGGGGGGAAATTTGGCTCTTTGCTGATTTCTCTGAAGGGTAGGTAATAACTTGGTTGCTATTTCCAAAACAATGGCCTTCAATAATTTTCACTTAACAGGATTTAAGACAATGATTTTTTTTTCTAAGTATTGCTTATGCCTAAGAGCCTCTGGCTATGGCAACAGACTAGATAACTAATTTTCTCAAATTAATATACAGACAACCTCCAATGTCTACAGGGAATTGGTTCCAGAAACCCTCAGACACCAATATCTGCAACTGCCAATGCTCTTACATAAAATGTTGTCCTATTTACATGTAACCTGTGCACGGCTTCCTCTGTGCTTTGAATCGTGTTAAGATTGCTTATAATATCCTCACACTACACATGCTACCAAAGTTGTGGTTGTGTTGCGTGTTTACTGGACGAGGAGGACGAGGAAATTCTGCATGGTCAGCACACACAGCCAAACCCACCACTCTTGTCAGCAACAGAACTTTCCTAAGCACTTTTGATCTGGGGTTGACTACGTTGATGGATGACTTTGGATATGAAAGGCTGATTGTATTGTACCATTTTCTTGTTTTTTTTTTAGACCTGTTACAGGGGAGAAATTCCTGGGGATGTTGTGTTGACTTAAAAATTTCAGAAATAGAAAAGGCTAGGTGTGGTGGCCGAGACAGGCAGATCTCTGTGACTTCAAGGCCAGCCCCAGCCACATAGTGAGTTCCAGGACAGCCAAGGCTACACAGTGAAAGCTTGTGTTAAAACAAACAAACAAACAAACAAACAAACAAACAAACAACAAGAAAAAATAATCCGTGGCAAATGTGTGAATATAATCTCATTTTGCCCCCTGGGTTGTTTGTGACAAGGTTTTACTGTGTAACCAGGCTGGCCTGGAACTTGCTACCTTTCTGTCTGGGTTCCCAGATGCTGGACCCATAGCACGATTTCATTTTTCAAAAAGTGAGCATTGCAAAGGAATACGAATTGAAAGCTGAAAGACCACTTTCACATCTCCCCATTTTCCAGTTTACTTTTTCAGAGATCACCGTGTTTGGATTGGCTCTTTAAGACAGGCTTTTTGTCGTGAATCTGCACATAGGCACATGGATAGAAGCGCATTGTTTTCCTGTCCTTTTGTTTTGCTTTTGAGACAGGGTCTTCTGTAACCCAGGATGGTCTGGAAATTGACATATAGCAGGGAATGACCTTGAATTACTGATCCTCCTGCCTCTGCCTCCCAGCTAATGGGGTTATAGGCATATACCATTACACCTGACTAGAAATCTAATTTTTAATACAAGTGAGATCAAGCTGATTAGGACATTTATTAAAACCTTGGAGTTTGAAAAGCATTTTTTATTAAAAATTTATTCATTTTTATTTTATCTGTATGAGTGTTTTGCCTGGGCATACGTAAGTATACCATGCGTACGCATTCCTCAAGAAAGCTAGAAGAGGGAGCAGGGACCCCTGGAGCTGGAGTTATAGGTGACTGTGATTGTGAGCTCCACATGGGGACCAGAAACTGAAAATGGGTTCTCTGCAAGAGCAGCACATGCTCTGAACTGTCCAGCTGTTTCTTCAGACCCCCAAGTTGTTTGTTTTTAAAAAAGTAAATCTAAATCTAAATAGCTTCTTTTTGTTTTGTTTTGAGACAGGGTTCCTCCATGTAACAGCTCTGGCTGTCCTGGAAACTCTCTTTGTAAACCAGGCTGGCCTCGAACTCACAGAGACCTACCTGTCTCTGCCTCCCAAGTGCTGGGATTAAAGTTATGTATTTTCGTCCGTGCCCCCCGCCCTCCCCAATCTACTCAATTCTCCTTAGCCTGTGCTGCACTTCATGGAATGAACATACCATCTAACTACTCCCTGCACTGCTCCGAACACATAAAACAGCAGATGCACCTCAATTTCCAAGACAGTGATGCAAAATAAACCTTTTCTCTCATAGGGTTATCATCTCTGGTGTATGTTATAACAGTGGAAAACTAAATAATGCTGTGTCCCTGTGTTCACTCATTCTTTCATAGATGCTTACTCATTTTTTAAAAAAACTTTTATTTATTTTATGTGCATTGGTGTTTTGCCTGCATGTATGTCTGTGTGAGGGTTTCGGGTCTCCTGGAACTGGAGTTACAGACAGTTGTGAGCTGCCATGTGCGTGCTGGGAATTGAACCCGGGTCCTTTGGAAGATCAGTCAGTGCTCTTAACCTCTGAGCCATCTCTCCAGCCCCTCATGCTTTTTTCTTTACAAGTATTTAGTGATTAGCAGCTAGGTGTGTGGGAACTCTGCTGAACAGGAGCGACTGAACACTTGTCCTCGAGATGCATGGAGTTTGACAAGGAAAAGGGACATTGCCTAAGTCCCTTTCTCTGTCCTTAGTCTTCTCAGCAGGCAGGAATGCAGCAGCAGCATGGCAGTGAGGAAACAGACCCAACAGAAGACCATCACTCAAGACACAGTCTGTCTCTCGCTTCAAGGTTCAGCAGGAACAGCGAGCCTTGGAGTAGCCTGTGGGAGCCGTGGCCTGAGCGACTGCGGAGCTTTGCCAATGAAAGGTTTGCCGCGGGTATCCTAATGACTCATCTGACAGTGTGCAGTCTTTCCAAAGTCACCCTCCAGGCAGGCCTCTGCAGCCTGTGCACATGAATGGTTCCAGGTGGGGCGTGAGGGCAAGGTGAGCGCCTGTCCCGGAGATGTGGAAGATGCCGTCACTGACCTCAGGGTGATGGGAACAGAGCCGACACACATTTCTTCCTATAAAACTCTCCATGTTGTGTGGTTAAATGTTGTCTTCCAGGAGGTTGAAGAAGAAGTCATCAGAGGTTCGCACTTCGAAGTGATGGTTCTCAAACGGAATTTGAAGAGCTCCTGACGGGAAACTGTCGCTAAAACTTAAAAAGTAGAATCTGCTTCCCAGTGTTGAGTGTTGATGCTGGCATTTCACTGGCTTTCTTGGGAAGGAAACTTGCAGTGACCAACAGGAAGCCCCCTGGTGTGCCAATGACTAGGCTTTCCAGATAGAAGCGCATAAATGGTAGAATATTTGAGGAAGAGTCAGGCAAACAACATCAACTGTTTTCTTTTAAGATATTTGTTATTATCATTATTATTATTAGTAGCAGTAGTAGTTAGTAGTGGTGGTGTGTGTGTGTGTGTGTGTGTGTGTGTGTGTGTGTGTGTGTGTGATGTGTGTGTGCACATGTGCTATGGTGTGCAAGCAGAGGTCAGAAAACAACCTTCCTTGTTGCAGTCAGCAAAGCTGAATGGAGCTGGAGACCTAAAGAGAGCTTCGACGTCAGACACGGAGAGGCAGAGTTTGGAGTTTGCCCAGCTGGTTTCAGGTCTTGCTTTGGTCCAGCATTTCCTCACTAAGATCCCTTCGCTATGTTTTTAAATGATAATGCATATTCTGTGCCATTGTATGTGGGAAGTATGGGATCTGCTTTTTTGATTTTGATTTTTTTTTTACAGGGAATTACAGCTAGGAGATAGCCTTGAGTCTCAGAAGAGACTTTGAACTTTGGACTTTTAAACAGTGTTGAGACTGTTTTAGACTATCGGGAATTTGGAAGTTTGACTGAATGCATTTTTGCATTGATATGGCTACATGCCTGTGGAGGCCAAGGGGTGGAATGTTGTAGTTTGAATAAGAATGGCACTCATAGGCTCATAGATTTGAATGCTTGGTCAGCAGGGAGTGGCACTATTAGGAGATGTGGCCTTGTTGGAGGAAGTGTGTCACTGGGGGTGTTCTTTGAGGTTTCAAAAGCCCACACTAGGCCCAGGTTTGCGCTCTCTCTCTCTCTCTCTCTCTCTCTCTCTCTCTCTCTCTCTCTCTCTCTCTCTCTCTCTCTCTCCCTGCCTATGGATCAGTACTTCTCAGCACCTGTCTGCATGCTGCCATGCTTCCCACATGATGATAATGAACTAAGCCCCTGAAACTGTAAGCCAGCCCCTATTGAAATATTTTCCTGTATAAGAGCTGCTGTAGTCATGGTGTCTCTTCACAGCAATAGAATAGTGACTTGGATACTCCTTTTACCACATGGGTTCAGGTCATCAGGCATATAGGTCAAACACTTTATGTCCTGAGTTCTCTTACAAGCCCTCAAACATATTCAGTAAGCCTCAGTAATTGTAAGCTTTCTCAAAGGATTAAATGGGTAACACTCATGAAATGGCTACGCATTTCCTGAGCAAGCTATCGATAAAAGTTAGCTGCTAACACTGTCAATATTCTGCTGGGTGCCACTGTGGTTTGAACATTGTCTGCCCTATGACAGGTCATGTTAAAATTGCATCTCCAGTGACATACTCAGAGGAGGGATCAGGTGGGTCCTCCAGGAGGTGATTATGGCTCTGTGTTCATGAATAAATTAACCCATTCATGCGATTAATGAATTAATGGTTCTGGTATCAAAGCCAGTTTGGCTATATTTCTCGAGTACTCCCTGCCTCTTGGCACATGGTACCCCATACTGCCTCAGGACTCTACCGGCAAGATGGCCACCACTTAGGGCTTGAGAGGTGGTTCTGCCCAGAAAATGCTTGCCACACAAGCATGAGGTCCTGAGTTAGATCCCCAGAACACATATTAAAGGCTGGGTGTGGTGGTATGTGCTAGGGACAGAGAGACTGCTGGATCCCTGGGGCTCAACTAGCAAGTCTCAGGTCAGTGAAAGGTTCTCAGAAAGCAAGGCAGACAGGTCCTAAGGAGCAACACCCAAGGGTGACTTCTAGTCTCTGCTTGTAACTGACATGAGCACTTGCACACACAGACAAAGATGTGCATGCATGCGCACGCACACACAGACACACAGAGACAGACAGAAACCACACGCACACATACACACACACACACACACACACACACACACACACACACACACCCCACCATCACCATCAGAACTACAGGCAATGAATGACCCCTTTCCATTTATAACTTACCCACTCTGAGGTATTGTGCTTTTAGCAACAGAAAACGAACTCAAACGACTGTCATGCCCAATTCCGTATTCACCAGCCCCGACACCTGAGCAGCCGTGACTGAGGAGGCACGAGCCTGAACTGCACCATCTGCCTGTGTTTTGAATATTTCAAAAACCAATGAACCCTGAACACTAAGTGTGCCACCAATACTTGCACGCGAATCATGGGCATCGTTCATTGTGTTTCACGCTGAGATGGCGGGCACGCCTATGCTTTCAGGTGCTGAGGGCCACCAAGGCCTCAATCAGCGTGTGCTGGGGAGCCCATCACCCTCTCCTGTGCTTTTCTGCCCGCGTTAGTCCTCACTTCGCTTCTCAGGAATCCGAAATTGTGGATTCTATGTGACTTTAATCTAGCCTGGACCCGGGCCCTGTTCTGTGACAAAGCACAGATTCTGAAAGCTAGCCTTTCTTCAGACGATTGGGAGCAGGATGAGCATTCCCTCTGGCGCTCAGGGCGTCAGGATAATGGAGTCCACGGGGGTGGGGTGGGGTGGGAGGTTAGGGGGGTGTTGCAGGGTCTGAGGGATGGGGTCAGGAGACCTAGGTGTTAGCGTATGCTCTCACCTGCCTGTCAGCTCTTTAGACCTCACTTTTCACCTCTAGGAACGGGGCAGCCAGGACGGGCAGGCAGCTGGGAGGATAAATGAGATTATGTCTAGAAGGGTGTTGAGTTCCTCAGAAAGGGAGTTTTCTAAATTCAGGGCATGGCTGTGTCACTCAGGAAGAGGGGAGCCTTCTCTCAGGCCCTCTCCACATGTCGCTGTAATTGCAGAGGCACTTCCATAGAGCACTCACTGGTCAGGCGGTGCAGGTCACAGGTGTGGGCTTGTGTCTGAAAGCCTGTGTGAGCTTTAATAACCGCCTGGGGCAGGGAGCACAGCAGCGTCCTCCAGAAGTCCCTCTATGCCAGGACTCTCTGCTTCACCCCTCCCCACCCCTCACCCCAGGTAGGAATCCTGAGGGGCTGTTACTCCCATGTATGTTACGTGTGGTACTGTGTGGAAATGAATACCCGGAACCGTTTACAACACACAGGCTCAGAATCCCTCAGAACTGTATTACACTTTTGCTCATTTAAAGATGTTTCTTGTGAGCTGAAGTTGCCCTGGATGAAGGGGGTGGCCCCTAATGTACAGGGGAAGTGTGCGGGGTGGCTGCCAAGGGGTGAGTCCTCTTAGCCATGCTTTTCACTCATTCTTCTGGATAAGGCTCTACAGGGTAAGAGGACTCAGACGTAGCCTAGTGGGCTAGCATTAGTAGCCTAGAGTCAGTCACAAAGGGGCATAATGCAAGTGGGTATCTTAGACTATTCTGCTCCAAATCAAAGAAAGAGACCAATACACAGGGACCAGGTGAGTCAGCAGGGCTTACTTGGAAGCTGGGCCTAAGGGTAAATAAAAGACAGCATGTGTGAGCTTTCCCAGAGAAATGAATCAATGATGATTGAAATTCAAAATACACCACTCATGGTTTGAATCCGTGATCCCCACCTGGCAGTGCTATTCTAGGAAGCTGTCAAAGCTTGGAAGCGGGCTCTTCCAGGAGGAAGTGGGTCCCTGGGGTGTGCCTTTGAAAGTACTGGGACCTGGGGTCCTCTTACCACCCCCCCCCTTCCTGTCTGCCCTGGCGTGATCTGCTCTGTCACATTCTCCCTCCCATGCTCCACTGACATCACTAAAAACAGGAGCCAAAAGGAATCTCCCCTCCTTTAAATTGCTCTGTAACATGTTGGTCACAGCTATGCAAAACCAATCAGTCCATAAGCCATCCAGGAAGAAACACATTGGTCCACAGCCTCTTCGGCCTTTTTCTTCTGAAAACTGGAGTCACTTGACCCTCACCTAGAAACCCAGTCCACTCTGGGACTCCCACACACAAGCCCTCATGTCTTTAGGCTTAAGCAGAATTGAGTTTGGATCTGGACTTTTCTTCTTGAACACAGATCTCCAGTCTCTAAGCCTCAGTGTCTTCATTGATCAAAAAAACCTCAGCCCTACAGACTTGCTGATGAGGTAGTGGCAGGCACACATCAGATTTCCAGAAATGAGGAGAAACACCAGTGATTGCAGGTAAGCAGCAGGACTTTTTGAGATCTTCTCTTACCTATAAGATCTTGATGTTTCTTGGGAGTTCAAGAACTTGTCCTGGCAGCCTGGCTGTGCTCCTAAATGGCCACAGTTGGGTCTCTTTTCCTTGATCCTGACTGATGTCTGTAAGACACATCACCAGGCTGCCTGGAGTGTCTTCATAGAGTCCCTGTTTGTGCATCGATGAGCTTCCTGTTATGGACCCACTGGATAAACACAGACTCTGGCCGAAATTCCAGTAAGAGGAGACAGGCAGTGAATAAAGTAACCGTGTCAAATGCATGGTGTGAGGTGGTAAGAAGTTCCCCTTGGGGCATGTGGAGGGAACAAGGGTGGGAAGTCATTGTGGGGATGAAATTTTTGAGAAGCCTCATCTGGGTTAATGGTGTAACCTAGAGGTGATGCTCTGACACTACTATTGATGTCTGCTGTCTGGTCCCACACATCTGGCCACACCATTTGCTTTGCCTGAGAGCCTGACCTTGGACCTTAGAAGGACCTGAGTCAGCGCAGGCTGATGCAGAGAGATGGGAACACCACGAGGCTGACAGGTCTTCAGCAAGAAGAGAGAAGCTGGGGAAGACTCTCAGGTTCAAAGGGTGCCCGGGAGGACCTGTACACTGGGAGTGGAGTGATGACAGGGACCTCTCAGCAGCCAGTCTTTATGTTCTCATTACACAGCGTGTGGTCTAATCAACATGATCAGCATCACAGCTTGTTAGAAATACCAAATTTTAGCTCCCAGCCCAGACCTACTGAAACACTCTGCATTTCAACAAGACATTGCATTTTAATGTGATTTGTTTGCACATTAAAGTACAGCTGTGCCAAATAGAGTATAGTACACATGTCTGATTCATTTGTACATAGTTTATATGTTGCGCTTGAGGAAAGTTGAGCTGTTGTTAGTATAAGGGTGGTATGTAGGGCAGAAGAAACTGCTAGAGAAGAATACCATAGTGCTGCAATTGTCGGAGAAGAATGTTTTTATAGTTGCTCTGTGTTTCCCAATACTGGGATTCTTTCCTGTGGAGAGGGAGATAGAACTGGGTAAGAAGAGAACACACTCTGCTCCATTGAGGTCATGACTTTGATTTAAATTCCATTGCTGTTAACCTAGTCACATGACCAGATATAGCTGCAAGGGAAGCTAGGAGATGGCATCTTTAGCAAGGCAATTGGAGTCCCAACATTTTTAAAATAGGATTTAAGATTTATTTTATTTGTGTGTGTGTGTGTGTGTGTGTGTGTGTGTAAGTGTGTGGGGGTGTCATGTGTATGTCCATACAGGTGCAGGTGCCCACAGAAGTGTCAGACACCCTGGAGCTGGAGTGTTAGCCTGGAGATACCCTGGAGCTGGTGGTTTTTAGCCTGATGTGAGTGTGGGGAATTGAACTTGAGTCCTCTGCAAGAGCAATATGCACACCTAACTACCAAGCCATCTCTCTAGTCCCTGGATCCCCAACTTCTATTAGTGTTGTACCACAGAAGAAAAGGAGAATGGATTGTGTGGTTACAAAAGGCCCTTTCTGCAGCCCCAGGGAAAGAATCACGGGGACAAGTCAGGGACAAAGGCATAGGCTGGGATGAGGACTGGAGTTCAATCTCAGGTAACTTGAATTGAGGTCTTGTGTTATCAAGATGCCTTGGACTTTAACCAGGAGGTATCTCCAAGGCCAGTTCCAAGTGAAAACTCTCACCTGAATGGTCCTGCGCAGGACTCACTGAGGTAGCTTTGTTAGGTATCTCTTTTGCAATGTTCAGGTCCAAGACCATGACTAATGTTTACAGTCTTTTTGAAAAAAAGAACAGTGTGTGTGTGTGTGTGTGTGTGTATGTGTATGTGTGTGCATACGTGGTTGCGTGCATCTATGTGTGTGTATGTGTCTGTGTGTTCATGGTGTTTGTGTGTGTGCACATGTGTGCATGCATGCATGTATGTGTGTGTGTGTATGCCAGTCTTCACCTACTTCGAGACAAGACCTCTTGGTTCCTGCTGTGTCCTCCAGGCTAGCTGCCTCCTAATCTTCTGGCGGTACTCTTCTCTCCAGCTCTCATGTTGTAGTGGGATTACAGATGTGTGCTACCATATCTGGATTGACGTGGCTTCCAGGGACCCAACTCAGACCCTCGTGCTTGTCCAGTAACGTTCCAGGTAACGACTGAGCTACTTCCTCAGCCCATGTTGAATCCGTCTGCCATCGCCCTGCTCTCATTTTCTCAGGTTCCAGAAAGGCAAAATCAATTTTCTTCTTCCCCTTGAACTATCCAGCTATCCTGAGACTGAAAGAGATGTGGCAGGTGAAAAATTATAACCCTTAGTATGTTTCAGGTTTCTCTTTCCCCTTCAGAATTTCACTTTGACTTTTTTTTCTTTTTGATTTTCGAGACAGAGTTTCTCTGTGTAGTTTTGGAGCCTGTCCTGGATCTCACTCTGTAGCCCAGGCTGGCCTCGAACTTACAGAGATCCACCTGGCTCTGCCTCCTGAGTGCTGAGATTAAAGGCGTGCGCCACCACCGCCCGGCCTCACTTTGACTTTTAATCGAGGTGTCCAAGTATACAAATTGTCACTGTCTGTTTCTCCTCCTCCCTCCGTCTAGCCCCAGTTTCTTCTCATCTACTTTTGGAGAGCTGCAGCCTCAGAAGAAGAGGAAGGAGTACAGATTGGGTAGAAAAGGGTTAGCTTTACTGCCTTGACAGCGCCATCTGAGGAAAAGACAGCTTTCACGTTCTCTGCTGAGCAGAAGGCTCACGGTTCTAAAAACGGGACACTGGGAAGAGTGGCTGCAGTGGGGACTGTTTGTACATGTTTCTGACGTTGCGGCGCTGGGCTTAGCACATGGTCCTAGAGTTTGACATGAGTAGTGCAGCCTGTGGTTGGACATGAGGCAGGCCCTGTCCCACAGGAGGCCTCTCTCTGCTTCAGGGGTGGTTTCCTGTCTGTGTTTTTCAAGCCAGTTCCATTGGCCTTGGAGCTAGTGGGGGTTTCCTTAGATTCTTGTGATATAAATTCCAGTTCTAACTTGTGTGTGTGTGTGTGTGTGTGTGTGTGTGTGTGTGTGTGTGTGTGTATGTGTGTGTGTATGTGTGTGTGTGTTATATACGCATGTGTGCATATGGAAGCCAGTGGTTGATGTCAGAATAACCTTCTCAATCTCTACTTCATTTTTAAAAATTGATTTATTTTTATTTCATGTGCATTCATGTTTTGCCTGCATGTATATCTGTGTGAAGGTGTCAGGACCCTTGGAACTGGAGTTACAGACAACTGTGAGCTGCCATGTCGGTGCTAGGAATTGAACCCAGGTCCTCTGGGAGAGCAGCCAGTGCTTATCTGCTGAGCCACCTCTCCAGCCCCCATCTCCACCTCATTTTTTTGAGACAAGGTCTCTCACTGAGCCTGGGGCTTGCTGTCTCAACTAAAATGGCTGTCCAGTGAGCCCCCGGAATCTGCCTATCTCTATCTCCCACCCTCAGCAGTGGGGTTACATGTGCATAATGCCATTCCCAGCTTTGATGTCAATGCTGGGGATCTGAACTTGGGTCTTCATGCTCGCAAGCAAGGACTTAATTACTCACTGAGCCTATCTCTAGAATCTGGGGCAGGGGGCAGAGTCTCAAGTGAGAAATGGTTTTTATCAGGTTTGTCTGTGAGGGACTGTCTTGATTATTAATTGATGTAAGAGAGCCTGATGTGTGCTGTACAATTTCCCTGAGCAAGTGGCCCTATGCTGTATGAGGAACTGAGCTAAACATGAGCCTGAGAAATCTAGCAAACGCTATTCCTCCATAGTTTCCGCTTTGAGTTCCTGCCTGGGTTCTTGTCCTGACTTCCCTCTTTGATGGACTATGACCTGGAAGTATAAGCCAAATAAACCCTTTTCTCCCCTAAGATGCCTTTGGCCAGAGCAGTTTGTCACAGTAACAGAATGAAATTATAATGATGAGTTTCACACTTTTAGGTGGGAAGAAGACCAGCATGCATCGGTCCAGATGTTTGCAGCTGTCCGGCGGGTAGTAATGTCAAAGGTGAGAAGTCCACTGTGGGGCAGGGAGTGGAGCTTGATGGGAGAGCACATGCCTGAGGAGCATGAGTCCCTGTCTTCAGCAGCAGCACAGCACAAAAGGAGAATAAATATACAATGCAAACGAAGAGTTTTATGAATGCTATTTATTATAAGCTTTTCTGGGTGTGGGACTAGACTTGGTTTTAAAGTGATGCTTTTTGTGCTGGTAAAATATGCATAATATTTGATCTTACAATAATGTATAATATAGTTCTAGGGGCAGAAGAAAGAAAGGATCTTGACATTTATCCTCATAAAGATATAACAGCTGGACATGATGGCATATGCCTGTCAGTCTAGAATTTGGGGAGCTGATCTAGAAGGATCATGAGTTCTAGGCCAGCCTGGGCTACAAAGTGAGACCCTGTCTCAACAAAACAACAAAGAAAGAATTGCAAATGTTTGAGGTCACAGATACATTTAATCTGATTCAAACACTGTATACTATATACAAGTCTCAAAAACTACATGATATTCCATTGATGGGTACAGTTTGTGTGTTTGTATGTGTCAGCTAAGAAAGGAAGGGAGAAAGGAACAACATCATTTTACTGTTAAAAAAAAAAAAACATGTATATATGCGTTCCTGTGCATGTGAGTGCAGTGCCTAAGGAGGCCAGAAGAGAGCGTTGGACCTCTGGAGCTGGAGCTCCAGGCAAGCGAGCTGCCCAGCGTGAGTGGTGGGGATCAAACTCAGGTCCTCTGGAAGAACAAGGAGGCCTCTTGACTGCCGAGCCATCTCTCCCGCCCTCACTTAATCATCTTAAGCACAGTGGTCTGACAATGTTCACAGTGGTCTGCAACTATCATCACCATCTATGGCCCAAACATTTGCATTATAATTCTCTGTTCGTTATCCCACCCTAGCTCCTAGTAACTTGCATTCTCTTTCTGTCAGTATGAGTTTTCCTATTCATAGGTATCATGTACAAGTGGCATCACCCAGTATTTGTCCTTGTGTATCTGGTTTATTTCATTTGAGCATAATGACCTATATCATGGATCCCACAGAGTATATCAAAACTTCACTTTTCATGGTAGACTAGTATTCCACCGTGTATGTGAGCATGTCATACTTTGTTATCCACTCCCTGGTGGTGGGCAGTCGAATTATTCCCCACTTTGCCTGCAATTAATAGAGCTGTTATATGGTACACAGGCATCTGTTCATATTCCTGCTTCCAGGTTTTTAGCCTGAATATTTAGGACTGGAATTGCTGCTGTGCCACATGGTGATTTTCTGTTTAACATGGTGAGGAATCGCCAGGCTGCTTCCCACCAGAGACCCACAAGTGTACCAGATTCACAAGTGTGCTAGTTTCACGTGCTCACCTGCACTTGTTATCTTCTGGCTTTCTTTTTCTTTTTCTAAAAGTTATTATTGCCACCCCAATGGGTGTGAAGTGGTAGCCATTGCAGTTGGACTACCGTTTTGATTAAACTGTTATCAAAGTCTTTGTAACCTTCCTTCTGGAAGGCTGGGGACATCCTCTTGGCTCCGGCATCTGGGCAAAGCATATACCCAGGAGACGGAATTTTCATCACAGGGTTTTGAAATGTCAGTGATGGGCGAATAGTACATGGATAAGGGATGCTAGAGGCATAGTGTCTTCCAGACTAGCCATCCCTAGAGACTATGGACCACATACAGTGGCAGCCCATGAATCCTGCTGCCATATGAAGAGATGAAGCATCCACCCAAAAGTCTGCTGAAAGCCACCAGCTTCATATCCCATGCCACTGCTCAATGTCACAAATACATGCAGCTGCGTTAGGAAAAAAGTACAAACAGCCTTCTCTGGGGTCTCCAAGAATGTATCAGAGAACTGTCCATATTATCAGGCTAAAATAAAAAACATAGATCTATACCATGAAATCGCTGGCATGCAGTTTAGTTTCTTTGAAAAAGACCAAACTATTATAACAGAATCTGGATATCAGCCCAGGAATCATGTGTCAAGTACACCCTCCCTGGTTGGCAGAGAATGGAGTCAGCGGCCACCTTCACGGTTCTTTTGGAAACACTAAGACAGGATGGGGAAACATTTGGTCTGGAACCCGCATAAGGCTTGTAGGAAAAAAAAAAGCACTGAAGAAATAGGACAGGGGATGTAGCTCAGTGGGTAGACTTCTTGCTTGGCATGCACAAGGTTCTAAGTTCGATCCCCAGTGCTGAATAAAAATCAAGTGTATTAGTGCATGCCTGTAATCCCAGCCTTCAGGACGGGGAGGCAGAAGGATCAGAAATTCAAGTTCATTCTCATCTCATGGAAAACAAAATGGGCTAAGAAAAAACAGGACAACTGGAAAATCAAAGACAAAAACAATTTAGAGAAAATAATAATAAAGCAACTTTGCTTTAGTTTTCCACTATCATTTTTTCATTTTCTTTCCAACGTGAAAGTAACTGAAGCAGAAAAAAAATAGCATAATACCAACTCTCATGTTGCTATCAGCTAGCCTTGACACTCAGGAACAATCAGGTTTCAGCAAAACCCTCACCTACCACCCCCTATCCCATGGCAACAACTCTGTGTCCACTTCCTCTCCCGTACACCCCCTATTCAGAAAGTATGCTGGATGTCTTGGTAACTTTTCTATTGCTGTGATAAGACACAACAACCAAGGCAACTTATAAAAGAAAGAGTTTATTGAGGTCTTACAGTTCCAGAGGGTTAGAGTCCATGGCCATCATGGCGGGGAGCATGGGGAGCATGGCAGCGGGCAGATCGGCATGGCGCGGGAGCAGTAGCTGAGAGCTCACATCCTGATTCACAAGCCCAAGGCAGAGAGCTAACTATCAATGGTGTGGGCTTTTGAACTCTCTATCCAGTGATAAACCTCCTCCAACAAGGCCACATCTCCTAACCCTTCCTAAACATTTCTAACTGGGGACCAAGTATTCAAACATATGAGGATAGTGGGCTTCTAATTCAAATCATCATGCTAGAAATACACTCATTTCTATCAAAAACCTCTACTCCTCCCTAGTCCCAGCTGGGACCCTCTGATGCCTGGATAATTTTTGTTTACAATTAATCTTTATCTTCCACTCTTATTGTCTACCACTTATACTAGCTAATAAAACATGGACACAGAGACACCTCATAAAACAGCGGCAGGTTAGGAGTCGCTAAAAAGTAGACACTCCTGTTAGCACCACTTAGGATGAAACTGTATCAGCCACTTAAGTGTTGTTTCTCCGACTGTGTCCTGCTCAGCTGCAGCCCGTCTCTTCCTCTGAACTAGCCCACTATGGCTGTTCTAACAAAATACAGCCAACTGTGTAGTTTTAATGGCACAAACAGATTGCTCACAGTTCTGCAGACTGAAAGACGGTATCAGTGGTTTCAATCTCCAGAAGCCTTTATCTTTGACTTGCAGATGTCACCTCCTAAGGTCACTCTTCATGTGAGGACACCGGGCATAGGGCATCAGGGTTCACCCTAAGGAACTTGTTCTGCCTTCAGTGACCTCCTTAAAGATGCCAGGTCCAAACGTACTCTGTCTCTGAGTCCTGAGGGTTAGAACGTCATCACAAGAATTTGGAGGGACAGAGTTCGGGCCATAGCATCCTCCCAATAAGAGCCATTGTCTTGCCTTTTGTAGTAATCATGTTTCCACCAATCAAATCACCAGGGTTTGTCTTCCACATTTTAAAAAGCTTGAAATGTCGGTAAGTCTCTTCTAGTCCATTGACTTCTCTCTGTCAGGATCCTTTTTCCTTCCTTCCTTCTTTCTTTCTTTCTTTCTTTCTTTCTTTCTTTCTTTCTTTCTTTCTTTCTTTCTTTCTCTCTCTCTCTCTCTCTCTCTCTCTCTCTCTCTCTCTCTCTCTCTCTCTCTCTCTCTCTCTCTCTCTCTCTCTCTCTCTCTCTCTGGTGGTATTGTGTTCCCCAAAATATTGTGTACCTTAATAAACTTATCTGGGGTCAGAGACGGAATAGCCACAATATGAAACAGAGGTTAGGCAGTGGTAGCATATGCCTTTAATCCTAGCATTCCAGAGGCAGAAATTCATGTGTTCAAGGATACACCCAAGCATGGTGACCCACGCCTTTAATCCCAGAAAGCACGCCTTCAATCCCAGGGAGTGGTGGTAGAAAGCAGAAAGGTATATAAGGCGTGAGGACCAGAAACTAGAGGCATTTGCCCTGGAGAGGCATTTGGCCTGGAGAAGCATTTGGCCTGGTTAAGCATTCAGGCTTCTAGCAGCAGTTCAGCTGAGACCCATTTTGGATGAGGACTCAAAGGCCTCCAGTCTGAGGAAGCAAGACCAGCTGAGGATCCAGCGAGGTGAGATAGCTGTGGCTTATTCTGTCTCTCTGACCTTCCAGTGTTCACCCCAATAACTGGCCTCAGGTTTGATTTTATTAATAAGACTCTCTAAGATTCATGCTACTCTCTCTCTCTCTCTCTCTCTCTCTCTCTCTCTCTCTCTCTCTCTCTTTCTTTTTCTTTTTTTCAATCTACTGGCCTGGCTGACAACTGTCGCAGAGTCCCCGGGGCCTGGATTTTACTAACTGTGTACCTGGTGCTGTCCCCTGTCATTCATCATCTCCCCCCATCCCCCCACCCCAGTATCTACTCTGAAAACTTGGTAACTGGATCCAGATCAGACTTAGGTTTGATCCCTTTAACAGGACTACGTCATCAACAGGGACAAAGTGTCTCACCCTTGTTCTGTTTTGGTGATGGTAATTATTGATGCAAATATCCAAATCTTTAAATTTCTTTCCAGCTGCTAGACCATATAGTCTAGTTCCATCTTCTTGCTTTATTTAATTCATTAGCTGAGATAGTTTTATAAACAAGACCCTTCTAAAACTACTTTCTGGGTACCAAAATGAATTCATAAAGGAACAAACAATCCGATAAGTGTTTAATTTTCCCAGTTTTCAAGGCAATGGACTATTGATCCCCTGCCAATTAAAAAACTAAGCATTTTTATGAGCATATACACTCAAATATATTTGAGAGCTTTCAATCCAGTGTAAGCCTTATCCTTATGAAAGCTCATTTTCCCCTTTCTGGGCTAGTGAGCGCTTTTTACATCAACCTTGAATATTGTTTACATGACCTCAGTTTTCTCTCATAACTTCTTCATTATCAGGAGGAGGTGAGATCATCGGAGCTCATCTTGTACATTTCTCTGATAAATCTTAAAGGGAGTCCAAGAGGAGAGATTGTGTGGTAGGGATGCTCACTGATCGTATGCGATTGTTGTTTCCATGGTGTTTTAGTTGACAAAATACTCCATCTGCTCCTATTAATGTGCTCATATTAGCTTGGTGCTCAGGGGCCTCACTTAAGCTGTCTGCACCTCTCTCTTCTTTTCCATGTGCATAGTTGTCCCTTGGTTCTCAAGGACAAAAAAGATGCCAGAAATAAGAAGATGACTGGATCCCCAGTTACTCCTGGCTGACCCCATATTGCCCATGTGACTACTTCAAAACAGTGGGGACACCAACATCATTAAATATGGTTGCCAAAAGCAATTGTTGATTATTTTTGCCTCTGTTATTTTCCTTTCTCCTCATTTCCATGATTATCAGATTGACCCATCAGATCAGCATTAGTGGAGTATATTATGGATAATAAGTTTGTCCACTAAGAGTGCAGAGTTTAATGAGCTTTGACAACATGCAGTGTCTCATACCACAAATGTATTTAAATATCACAGCCTGTTTAATACCACCGATGTGTGTGTACATAGTGTGCATGTTACATATTTAAATAATGCAGCACTTCAACCAATATAAATATGTATAGCTCCAAACGAGTCTCATGTCTTTGCAGTCCATAGTCTCTTTCTCTGACTCTCAGTCCCTAATAATCATAACCTTTTCTTAATGTCACAATTATTTTAATCTCATTGATGTTCCGTTGTTTGCTTTTGCTCTTTTCTGTTTTGGCTCTTTGGGGGCCTGCCACCCATCTCCCAAATAAATCACACATGAAGGCTTATTCTTAATTATAAATGCCCGGCCTTAGCTTGGCTTGTTTCTTGCCACCTTTTCTTAACTTAAAATATCCCTATCTGTCTTTTGCCTCTGGGCATTTCCCATTCTCTATTTCTGTATACCTTTCTTTCTTCCTCGGTTGCTGGTTGTGTAGCTGGGTGGCTGGCCCCTGATATCCTCCTCCTCCTCTCACTCCTAGCTCTCTCCTCTCCCAGATTTCTTCTTCTATATATTCTCTCTGCCTGCCAGCCCCGCCTATCCTCTCTCCTGCTTTGTTATTGGCTGTTCAGCTCTTTATAAGACCACCAGGTGTTTTAGACAGGCACAGTAACACAGCTTCACAGAGTTAAACAAATGCAACATAAACAAAAGTAACACACCTAAAACAATATTCCTCAACAACGTTCATGCAACTACCATTGTAGTTGACGCCTTTTGTGTCTGGCTTCATTCATATAGCTCAGGAATTTTGACATTTTTACCCATATTGTGTGTATCAGTATTTTATTCACTTTCATTGAGGAGTATAATTTTGTTGTAGGGCTATATCACTATTTTTCTAGATTTTAAAAATGTTTTTATTAGATATACTTAGTGTGCATAGTAATATTTCATTATGGTATTTCCAGATGTCTGTAATGTATTTTGATCACAATCACCTCCCACTAGCACCACTCTCACTGATCTCCCCCTTCCTAGCTTTTTTAATGCCCTTCTGATTTAACTCCCCAATTTTTCCTGACCCTTTTTTCTTTCAGTGAAGCAATGAATTTAAGCAGAATTGCTTGCAGGAGCTTGGGTAAGAGTTCTTTACGTGAGCACGGGCAGCTGACCAGTGGCTACACCACTGAAGAAAACATCTCTCCCTTCTCCAGCAACCATTGGTTCTCACAGTTTACTTTTTATTCATTCAATGATTGACATCTAGATTATTTTTAGTTTGGCTATTAAGAATAAAACTGTCACAGTCATTTGCATATATGTCTCTTCAGCATTTCAAAAATTTCTCTTGGGCAAAATTCCTTGGAGAGAAACTGCTGAGTCATTTGGTGAGTCATGCTCTTTAAGAAAACAATATACTCCAGAAATGAGCTACACCACTTCATATTCAGAGTAACCATGGACGTTCTTATCAAACCTCCTCCTGCTTACAGAGAAATAGTGGAGTTTTGCTACATTAAGGCGACACTGTAACATCCAATGTGCACACAGAGCAGCGGTCCCAGGAAGGCAAAGAACACTGCTTTTGTCTGGGCTCACCAGGGCTCCTTTCTGTGGAGCCATTTTGGACTCAGAGGTCCACTATCACTATATGGACACAGCACTGACATCAGTACTGGTCTGTATTAGTCAGCTAACGCTGCTGTAACAAGTGCAAAAAACGTTGATCTACAGAGCAGTGATCTATTTTTGCTATGGGCTGCAGGAAAATATTATAAGAACTCAGCTGGTTATGGCAAAGTCACTACCTGAAGGGATCAAGGAATTCCTTCAGAGAAAGCCAAATTCCAGGGAGCTTTTGGTGTTACTTGGCTTATTATATATCAGCTGTCTTCTGTTATGAAAATCATGTGTGCCTTCATAGTTTTCCCAATTGATTTTTCCCTAAGAATTGCTAAAAGTGTGGAATGATCACTCTTTGGACATATACACTCAAGGTATTTGGAGAACAGACTCAGGAAAGGCTTCCTTCCCCCCAAGCCCATCTGTTTCTCCCCTTTCAGCACTGGAATTCGATATCTCCCTAAGCCACTTTCAAGGACTAACAGAAATAACAGTCCAGACCACCACATGCTAGTCTCCTGATTTAAGGTAAATTCCACTAGGAGACATCACCTAGGTCAGGTGGACGTTAAGTAATAGCTTTACACAATTTACTTCAGACTCTCCTTTCTTTCTTTTCTTCTTTTTTTTTTTTCTTTTTTTTTTTTTTTTTTTTTTTTTGGTTTTTCGAGACAGGGTTTCTCTGTGTAGTTTTGTGCCTTTCCTGGAACTCACTTTGTAGACCAGGCTGGCCTCGAACTCACAGAGATCCGCCTACCTCTGCCTCCCGAGTGCTGGGATTAAAGCCATGCGCCACTACCGCCCGGCCGGAACCTCCTTTCTTTCAGCCTTACTAACTTTATAGACCCCTACCGTCTTACCTAACCACTTCTCCGAATGTAGACTGAGCACATAGACCCCCTTTTTCATATACTAAGTGGTCATTAGCACTCATTTGACCTCCTCTTTTACCACTCCCATTTTGGACTATAAAAGAAATCCTGGTAGTCACTGCTTAAGGAAAATTCTTACCTACCTTTATGACCCTGTAGAATTCAAGCCTGGTGACTTTGCTCAACCAGGGGATTGCTATTGCTTGGGTTTATAACTGGACTCCTGTAAGACTTGGGGAGATTTAGGAGGTGTGTAGACAACTGAGAGAACTTAAAGATAGAGAACAGAGAGGGGAAAAGGAGGATTTTGACCAGAGAGAACGTGTGGATGAGATGGAAGATGAAGAGTCAGATGGGGAAGTACTAGATGGGTAAGAACGAGATGGAAAGGACCTAGATGAGGCAGAATTAAGACGAGAGAATTAAGATAGAACTTAGAGGGAGCAGTAGATGAATATAGAGAGAAATCAGGAAGAAAGGAGCTACAAGAGAATAGAAGCTTGTAGAGACAGAACTGACACAGAATAATAAAGTGTATGGACAAAGAGTTTCGTGTACATAGATTCATTTCTTTTCATCAAAGATTAATTATCAGCTGGTTGTAGATTCTTCCCAGACCCTGGGAGGGGACTATCAAGGGGCTGGACCCCATAGTCACCGATATTTTCACAGTTTGAGATGAAGGTGTCAGCAGGGTTTGTGTTCCTGAGGCCCCTCTCCTTCATGGCCTGGGTGGCTACTCTCTCTGTGTACTTCACATGATCTTCCCTCTGTGTGATCCTGAGTCCTAATCTCTTCTACAACACCGACATTCTGGATTACAGTCTGAAATGTTAGGGATTAACATTTCAACACAGGAATTTGGGAGAATACAATTCACCTCTTAACAGTGTTCACTGTGTACTGTGGACATGTTTTTGTCCCTTGTAGAGACGATGGTATTTTAAATGTCTCCCAAAGTTCATATGCTTAAGATTCGGTCCCAATGATGCTATTGGAAGGTGGGGAGACATTAAGGAGCAGGGCCTAGTTGGGGGAAGTAGTTCACAGGGGTTTGCCCTTGAAGAGGATATTGGGACCTTGGCCCATTTCTCTCTGTGTCTCTGTCTCTGTCTCTGTCTCTGTCTCTGTCTCTCTCTGTCTGTGTGTGTGTGTGAGAGAGAGAGAGAGAGAGAGAGAGAGAGAGAGAGAGAGAGAGAGAGATGAGAGAGAGAGAGAGAGAGAGAGAGAGAGAGAGAGAGAGAGAGAGAGAATTTTTTCATGACAGGGTCTCACTCTGGCTGGTTGCCCTGGAACTCACAAGGTAGACCAGGCTGGACTCAAACTCACAAAGATTCCACTATTGGGATTAAAATCAAGCACCACTATGCTGGCTCTTTCTAGTTTTGTTTCCCGGTGACTGTGAGTTCAGTAGTTTCCTCTACCACACTTTCCTGCCAGGATGTTTACCTCACCACAGCCCAGAGAAATCGATTCAAATAGTCCTGAACTAAAATCATGAGCCAAAATAAAAAGTTCAGGACCAATGAGATGGCTCACTGGGAAAAGGACTTGTTGTGTAAGCCTGACCACTTGGGTTGAAGTCCCAGGAGGTCTGCAAGGGTGGAAGGAGAGAACTAACTTCACAGCATTGTCCTCTGCCTCCTCCATGTGTGCTGTGGTACATCCATGCTCTCACACACACATCCAACACAAACGCAATAACAATAAAAAAATTAAATCGATCAGTAAAGCTCTCGGCTCTCATCAGAGAAGTTTCTTGTGCAATGGCGGGTAGTCAGTGCAGGAACTCACAACTGATCAAAGTGCAGAAGTGTCCCCAAGATGGGGGGACATCCAGACCACCCTCCACCCCAAGGCTCGGGGACCACTGGAGAAGAGTGAGCAGAAAGATGGTCAAAGCCAGAGGTCAGGCAGGACTGGAGAGAAGCAGTGTCTTCTGGACATGACAAGAAGCTGTGTTCTTGAGCTCACGGCAGCCATGTTGGCCTTCATGCCCTCTGCAGAAGACCAAGCCAGTCAGCACTCCAGCACAGCGTGGGAAGGGCTTCACAAGTCCCCACCCCTAACCAAGGAGCTGGAGATAGCCGATGGCTTCTGTGAGAGGGAGAGTCCATTTTCTTGAAGGGTATGGCCCATGGCAAGTAGTTCATGCTCTGGTAGGTGGTCTACACTCAGGAAATTATGGATGCAATTGGACTCAATGGGTTATTTAACAAAACATAACATGAAGTTGAGGTGGGTAGGGAGGTGGAGGTGGATCTCAGAGGAATTAGAGGAAGGAGTAGGGGTGAATACGATCAATTCAATTCAATTTCAATTATATTGAAATTCTTAAAGAACTAGTAAGCATAGTTTTAAAAGATTAAAAACTAAACATTTCTTCCTTGACCTGTCTTAGAGATTTTTGTCACAGTGACCGAAATCTAACATACTCCTGAGGCACGTATGCCCAGGTCACCTACGCTTCCTCCAGAAGTCTTTAACTAAAACGGACTTAAAACCTTCAGCTCAGTTTCCCCACTCATTGCCACTGTCTTTGCGACAGAGGGAAGGACGGCGCCGCCATCTTTGCCATGGCTGCTCTGCTGTTACTACCACATTTGGCTTTGCGGTTTTATTGTGATCTCCCGGGACGCCCTCTGGCCCTTCCTCCATACCCAGCCCTGCCTGCTCAGGGGGGCTCCCATGATGCCTTCCTTTCCATTTTCTCACAGCTGCACTTTTAAGTCAAAATCTCACTCAGGTCCTGATTCAACTGGCCTTGAATAATCTCAATGCTATTTTGAGAAAAATCATTCTTTTTTTTTTTTTTTTTTTTTTTTTTTTTTTTTTTTTTTTGCTCCTCCCTTCTTTCTCTCTGTGGCAAGGAAGCCACGCAGGCTGAGCAGGGCTGTTTTTCAGTAAACATTATGTTGGCGCTTCTGTTTACTTTTGAATTTTACTTCGCAGCAGCGATGGAGAAGTTTCTCTGCCACCCCCTGAGCTGAGCGGTACTAACTTGGATTTGCATATAAGAAAACCTGGAGCGATTGTGAAAGGGAACAGGCAAATGAGAGCTGGATTGTTTATAGCAACTGCAGACACGTTCACAGTTGCTTTCCCACAAAAGGCCCAAATGCTGCTTTCGCTGCTGTTCACAGGTAGTAATCTATGCGCAGCTCCTTATCTTGCAATCAGGCTGGAGGTTATACACGCGGGGCACCTTCCATAAGAAAGGCTACACAAATATATTGCTTTTTGCCAATGTTACAAAACACGGCTCATGAATAAATTCCTAGCCTACCTCCCACACCCCATAAGCACGACTCAGCCCCTTCAGGACCTTCTGAGCAGCCTAGGCAAGCCAGAGAGATCCCCGAAGCTTATGCTTCATTATCATCATAGTAAATATGCTTCTAATTGTAATAAATGCCTGAGGAATTCGCTTGTTTGTTGTTTGCCTCCAGTACCAGGGCTGGAGCCAGCTTACTGTATTCGTCACATGTACCCCATGGTCCTGCACGATGCTATAGTCAACAGTCAATAAATATTTGTTAAGTGAAATTAATTGCGGGCAGCCAGGAGAGATGAATGACAACGGCAATGGGGGTCCCCTAACTACCTGAATGGAATTATCTGGTTGAGCGGTCTGAGGTGGTTAACAAATCACCTTGAATGCATGTGTAAGGGCCACTTAGGTCATCTTGCCCCAGGAATTGGCTCCTCCCCAAGTTCCCTCCCACAGTGCCTTCCACAGCAGTGGAGGCCATTCCTTTACCTCGAGTGTTGCAGATGTCTTCCCAGGGTTTCTGGAAGTCCCCAGTCCAAGGCCTGCAGCTGTAAGACCATGGCCCAAGCCTGGAGCTGGGGGAGCTGGGTGACCTTTACGAAGAACTTCAAGGCTTATTCTTTCTTCCAGACTTGCCAGCAGAAGACATGATAATCATTGACCTTTTCCTAAGGACACTCTTCAAGCTGTCCCCAGAAGAAGGCCTACAGTACAATGGAGAAAAGTCGACTTTCCCTCTGAGATTAAAGTGCCTGCTGACATCCCACCATAGATGCTCAAGACAGGAGCCATCTGCCCCGGCAGCGATTTCCCAGCAGCGATCTGCAGATAAACTCCCAGTGAGAACACACATCATCCCTTTTGAAGAGGAGGGTCACCAGCAGACCCATCTAGAGAGCAGAGTGATGTCTCCGTCTGCACCGCACAGCATTTGGTTCTTCATGGGGGCTCGACACCCACCGCTGAAAATGCTAAGATGGAGTTTCTATTTTTTTCGTCTCTCTGCCTTGGGCAACTTTGCTTTGATGCTTCCAAGATTTGGGTGTGTGAGCTAGGGTTAGGACCTTAATCATGACTTGATATTAGGCATGCTTTTAAGAAGCCAGAGTTGGGAGAGAAGGAAATGCAATACCAGGGATTTAGAGATTAAAGCAATTTAGGAGAGAGAACACAAACACAAATAATAGTAGTAGAAATGAAACTTGACGTGGATTGTGATGAAATACCACCTTGCAAAATTATAATGCAAACAGGAGACTGGTCTGGGTGCTTGGGCCGTCTGAATTCCCGAGTTTGAACCCAACCTCTGGTTCTTGCCAGTGAGGATTTTGAGACAATTCCCTTAACTTGCCTAAGTTGTCTCTGTCTCTTTCCTGTTGTTATAACAGGGTGTTGAGATTGGATGATATAATTTTTTTAAGAGGTTTATTTTGGTGCTGAGAGCTGGATGCCCAGGTTAAGGGGACCTGGGTCTGCTGAGGAATACATGTTCGTTCAACTCATGGTAGAAAGCAGAGGGGGACCTGACTGTGTGCAGTGGAGAGAAAATGGGGCTGAACCCCATTCCTACAAGTAAAAGACCTAAGCTATTTATGAGGGCTCTGTTTACATTTCCCAAGTACCTCCCACCAGGTCCCCCCTTCCATGATTAAGGTGGAGCCCCTACAAAGAACCAGATGCTGTATGGTGCAGACAGAGACATCACTCTTTGTATCTTTGGGCCCGCTGGCTGCTGCACCTGGTCCCCCTCTCTTCCCTTTCTCCCCACATGGTCCAGCTCAGTCTGGTCATGTCCACTCTGGGCTCTCCCAGGTGTCCCCGCCTCTGACTATGTCCCCCTTTATCTACAATAAACTTTCCCCTCCACCATACCTAGGAGCAGTCATGTTTCTTTTCTTTTCTTTTTTCATTTAATTACCTATTCCATATTTGATCTGTCCGTCTAAATCTCAGGAGATGTGATACTGTGATGCAAAATAAAGGCTGCATTTTTTTTTTTTTGATGGTGGTGGTGGTTTTTTTTTTTTCTTCTTCAAGATAAGGTTTCTTCATGTAGCCTTGGCTATCCTCAAACTCCCTCTGTTGACCAGGCTGGCTTCAAACTCACAGAGATCCACCTGCCTCTGCCTCCCGAGTGCTGGATTAAAGGCGTGCGTCACCACTGCCCAGCTTAAGGCTGCATTTTTTAAACTTAATTTTTTATTGATTCTTTGGGAATTTCACATAATGCACCCCAATTCTGATAATTTTCCAGTCCTTCCATATCTGCTCCTCATCCCCATATAGCGTCCTCCCCTGCAAAAGAAAATTAAAAAAAATTAATTAAAAACAAAACAAAAGAAACAAAAAAAACCCACTTTACTCCTCCATGTTTCCCGCCTCTCCAACACTTCTTCACCCATCCTAGTGGCACTGGGAGCTGCTGTGTGTCACACAGTAGACCTTTCTGTCCACTCAGCTTTACTTGCAAATGTTTGTTGCAATGAGTCATTGGTCTGGTTCAAGACCTCTGGCACACCATCATCATTGGACGCTCACCCAAACTCCTCTCGAATATCCTGAGCTGTGGAAATCCAGTGGCTATGGCTTCACAGGGCCAGTCCCTTCACCCTCTCTGGCAGGTCATAGATGGAATAGATGTTGGGGTGGGCCAACTCAAAGCCCTGGATGTGTGTCTGGGTGATAGCTGATTTGGTCAGTCCAGGCAGCTGGTACACATTCCCCCCCCCCCCAGCTCTTCTCCACCCAAGCCATTGATGTGAGCTCTCCATGCCTGTGGTGAAGGGTGAGGTCGACTTTCCCAAGACCAACAAAGGGCAATGCCAGCTTAGCATGGCCCTTAGATACCAACAAGGTCACCTTTGGCATGTGTGGCCTTTGGTGGCAGCATGGGCCACAGACATCAACACAGACCCTGGTTATGGTAGGACCATGGACCCAGATATGATCCTCAGCAACAGCCCAGGCCCAGTTGTCAACATGGCCCCAGGTGGCAGCACAGGCCACGCAAAGATCGGTATGACTCCAACTGCAGTGTGGTCCTTGGACGCCAACATGGCCCCAGGCATCTGAACGGGCTTTGCTGGTAAAGGAGCCACAGACATCAACACAGACCCTGGCTGTAGTAGTGCCACAGACCCAGACATGGCCCAGCTCAGCTGCAGCTTTGGCCCGGACATTGCTATGCATTCTGAGATGGTAAGGTGCCCTTCTTTCAGAAGGCAAGAGTAAGCCCATGTGCTCAGTTCCTCCTCTGTGCTGGCTGCTGCCCAGGTTCCACGGACGCTCACAAAGTGCCCTGAAGCCAAAGCTCCTACAGTGAGTGTCAGAGCAGGGAGCTGAGTCCAAGAAGGCTAACGCTGAAGTTTTTGCTCACAACAAAGGGGGCTTGCCATGTCAGATGTGTCTAGGTTTCTGAGGACTCAGCCTCCTCCTGCTTTATAAACCCTACACGGGCAGACTCACCACAGACCCCTGATCTCTAGCCAGATAGCAAGGGCCTGTATAAGACTCATGTACCTTCTTGTCCCTTTTCACAAGGGACTTCCTGTTGTCCAAAGGGCTCCTGTCCTCCCCTGAATGGTGATCAGACTGAGTGCTGTGGCCTTCCAATAGTATCTCAAACTTGAGCTCACTCATTGTTCCAAAAAGTGAGTGTTTCTCACACCCACATGGCAGACCTGGAGCTTCTGATGGAATCTAAGCAGCCCTTGCTAAGGATTCTTCAGGGGAATTGCTGTTTGATAGCTCCACCCTCTCAGCCTCCCTTTCGATCTTCTGGAGCATTCTGTATATTCCTACAGTGTCATCAAGACATTATGTCTTCCTCTGGGTCTTGCCAATTTTGCTGCCTTTAGCTTCAGCTACTTATTAACGAAGGTTTCTCTGCCCAAGCTTCGGATGGCTTTTCCAGAAGAGAACTGGATTGAAAATAAGATGTTGTTGATCCCTCTGCATAAATGTTACAGTTGTTAACTTGGCCCTCTTGTGGGACTCCTAACCGTGGGAACAAGGGCTGTCTCCAACTCCTTTACAAGCTTTGGGGACCCTACCCCTCATACTGGGTCACCTTGCCCAGCCTTAATACATGGGGAGTGCTTAGTCTTACTGCAACTTGATAAGCCATGTTTTGTTGATACCCAGGGGAGACCTGCTCTTTCCTAAACAGAAACAGAAACGGAGGAGAGGATTGGAAACAGAGGGGTGATGGGGGAAGGGGTTGGGAGGAGAGGGGGAGGGAGGGAAAACTGGAGCCCGGATGTAAAATAAATTTATTTATTTAAAAAATAAAACAAAACAAAAACAAACAAACAAAAAGATGTGATTGATCCAGTTCCACTCCCATCTGCACCAGCGAGACTGGGACACAATCATCCTCAAGTCCTCCACACACCACGCCAGAGCACATACTAACTGCTACAAAGAGTTGACAGTCATACCTCACACAAAGAAAGCTGTGCCTTTTACTAACATGATTTTGGCCCGCATGTTTTAGGTACTGGGGACTGAACCGAGGCCATGCGTATGCGACAGTTAAGTGCTCTACCACTGAGCTACATCCCAGTCCTTGGTTCTACTTCTTAGACAAAACAACCGTGACATAGCTTTACTTCAGGCATATTAGTTTTCTTACTTTGCCTATTTATCTCCCTGTAAATGACTAGCTCCTCCTTGAAGTCAGTACGGCTCAAGCTGCCAGTACCTTGCATAACTTTCCTCTGTCACCTGACCTGAGACTGTTCCCACTTCCTTATCACAGTGACTCATTTCAAGTTCATTCTTAGTGTGGTCCCAACATCTGAAATCTCCTGTGCATCCCTTTGTTTACCTGTTTCAGATTGCCACCTGTAATAACTAATCTTAACTGTCGACCTGATGGCCTTTAGAGTCACCATTGGGGGAATCTCTGGGTTTGCTCTTGAGGGAGTCTCTAGGTTAGCGTAACTGAGATGTGAAAATCACCCTACATATGTATGGTTTCTTTCCATAGGCTCAGGGCAGGGACTGAAGAAACCAGAGGAAGCCAGCTGAGCACAAGCATTCATCACTCTATGCTTCCTGTCTGCAAGTGTCATGTGGCCAGCTGCCTCGAACTCCTGCCGTGTGTGTGTGTATATGTCTCTGTTCTCATGCCACGGCTTCCCTGCGTGGTGTACTATATATACCCTTGGCCTCTTTCTTCCTGAAGTTGCTCTTGTTGGGTATTATGTGTCTGTAAGGAGGTTACTAACATACTAGACTATATGTTTTATGAACACAAAGATGCAAACTCCTCCCTTCATTATTGCCTCCCAGAGTCAGAGCAGCTGGCACAGAATAGACAGCACATAGTCAATGGGTAAATGAATGAATGGATGAACTACTTAGCTCTTTATAGCCATTTGAATGAGCTCTCTCAGTCAGAATGCCCTCTGCTCTCCTCTTCATACTCCATGTTCTTCCTATTCCAAAAGCAATAGGGTTTCACTGAGCAAAACATAGGCAGACTGTAGAGACTAATACAGTGGTTCTCAGGCAGTAGGTCACCATCACTTTGAGGGTTGAATGACCCTTTCACGTGGGTCACCTAAGACCATCTGCATATAAGATTCATAACAGTAGCAAAATTACAGTTATGAAGTAGCAATGAAAATAATTTTGTGGTTGGGGGTCACCACAACATGAGGAACTGTATTAAAGGGTCGCAGCATTAGGAAGGTTGAGAACCTCTCGTCTAATGGGTCTTGAATGATCAGTTAAAACAAGGAAGCCATAACTAGCTTAGAAATATTTCCATCTGTGAGTCTTGTGGGTTAGTATTTGCAGAAGACAGACAGCAAGGTATTGGGACAGCAAAAGACACAGTGTTTGATGCAGTGTGGGAGACTGCTGGTGTGTGTATGTTTATATATCATCAGGTAAGTGTCTTAAGGAGGGAAGCTGCTTTTCGGATTACGATCATGACGGTGGTCTGGCATAGTGTTAATATGTTCCCTTCTACATCCTCTATCACTCAGCTCTTCATCTGGTCCAGACAGGTTTTCCCTTTTGGGTACCAATTTCATTATTCAGGACTTGCTAAGTGAAGTTATAACATGTGACTTTGCACTTACATCAACTGGTTCCCTTTCTGAACCTGTGTATAGTCTAGAAGCAATGAAGGATTTTTCACATGCAGATTCCATATAGCCCATTCTCTTGAAGTGAGGTAGGTGAATGTACGAAGGGCAGGCAGGCACACAAGTCTTTGTCAGAGCATAATTTTGTTGCAAGCAATGTCTTACTAATAGGAACCATCTATTCCAAAAGTGGCAGAGAAAAAAGGATGTGGCAGGACTGGTCCCTCAGATGTCACCCTCCACAGCCACCACCGTGGGCTTTTGTCACAAGCCGGGAAATCTACTGCCATGCGCACCACCCCTGAGCCAGGATTCTGCAGAAGGCAGAAGCCGAAGCTGCAGGACTATTTAATTCAGCCACAAGACAGTCTTCCTTTTTATTTTTAATGAAAATTATTTCCAGCCATTATGCATACTTTTTAAATATCAGAAGGGCAAAAAGTTGCACACTAGCAGACTTCTGAAAGTCCATCCTTTCTCATTATGAGATGCTTATCTGACAACAGTTGTTAACCTTGGTTGCATGTCGTATTTCCTAAAAGGGGCCCAAGGAAAGGAACATATACACTTTGATTAGACATATGGTGAGTAGGGGTGATGTAGGTTCTAATTGAAGATCAGAAATGACTTCACAGTGGAATCAAAATAAAGATGTTTTCTGTCGAGGAGTGTATTTCTCTTAAAGCCTCAAAGGAGAACAATTATTGCTCCTTTCTCTTTAGTTTTAGTGATGTGGATAACTATAAGGCCCTCAAAGAGAAACGACTAGAACTGGGTCTAAAATGACCACAGGAAAGGTAAAAGCAGCAAGATTTTAGGGCAGAAGAAAATATAGGTCCAGTCTATACAGTCATTGTTGGTCTCTCTTAAGCCTCAACCAACCCTTTCCCCTGCTCAACTGAAAATGAGATTCATTTCACCAGAGATTAAATTGATGAAAAAATAATATGGGCATATCGATTTACTCAAGATTAAGCTCATTGGAAAGAAAGCACTATAATTTGGAAATTGTAACATGGAAAAAAATACTGAGTGAGAGTTAGGGTGCAATTTGGGAAGAAAATGTAGCAATCTCATGAACAGATGGCCAGCATGGAATACTGAGGAAGAAACAGGGTGATCCTTAAGCAATCTATGACTCATGTCTCCAACATGGAGTAGGTAAAGCATGCAGAGATTCCTGCTCACACAAGCAGCATCCTTTGTATAAGCTAGGAAGGGCAAGGAAGAGGGCTTGAAAGGGTTTAGCTGGTGAAATCTGGAGTTCTTTGGACATATGTTTGGCCCTAGCTTGCAAGAGACAGCGAGACCTAGACAGGAAGGAACTAGTTTGTGATGGATACAGCTATACCAGCTTATGGAGCAAGGGTCTTCCCTAGAGAACGCCACGGTTCTGCGGACCTGGCTGGAAGGTATCTAGATACTTCAGAAGCATACAGAGGGACAATGGAGTGTGAAGGCGATATTTTTGCTTAGTGGGTAGAACTGGATTAGGAGGAACAAAACAAAGGATAAAAGACCAAGCTAGCCCCTGACTATTCACGTGCCGAGGTAAAATAATTGGGAAAATGAAAAACCTTGACTATCCGGCCCCATTTGCCCCTGACTGCAATCCTAATGAACCAGAATTGTAACCTCCTTTCCTCGTAAAGAACAGTGAGACGACATGGTGGCACGTTCATTTGATCCCAGCACGTGAGAAGTTGTAGAAGGAGGATCTCAAGATCCAGGCAAGCCTGGGCTACATAGCAAGAGAGTGACTCAAAAAACAAAACAAATTATACACCAACCCAATTGGGCCAGAGGGTGTCCAGATATTGGTTAAGCATTTATCTTTGGTGTTTTGAGATAGCATTAATCCAATCTCTTTGGTAAAACAGATTGTCTTCTAGAGTACATCTGGACCAGTACAATCTACTTCAAGGCCTGAGGAAACAACGTAGCTGGCCTTCTCCTATGCTAGAAATATCTCCTTGGTGAAATGCCTTTGAACATTAGCTTTTTCCTGCCTTTGACCTTGAAAGGAACATTGGGTCTTTCTGGGCCTTGAAGCTGATTGCATTTTAAATAAAATTTATCCTATTGAGGATCCTGGTTCTTAAGCCTTCAGATTTGAAGTGGAGCTAAACCACTGATTCTTCTGGAGAAGGGGGCGGGGCAGAGAGGAAGAAACACATGACCTCTATATACACATACCCACAGAGAGGAGATGGGAGCATGGGTAACCCTCTCTTCTGCGATCAACAGGCAAGTTAAGAAGCCATTTTAAGAAGAGACCCAAATCAGCAGCTAGGTGATTCAAATGCCAAAGTTCCTCCCTGGACACCCTCTGAGAAGTAAAGCAAGCTAGCCCACAGAATAGCTCTAGATTTTGGCACTGGGCATTTTGAGTCAAAACCACACAGTCTTCAGTGAGGCGGAAGTCTGGTTTGAGCCGTAGTCTGCAGTAGACCACACAGACACACGCTTAGTTTATTAAAGAATTCCCACGTCCAGGCTTATAAAGACACCCAGAGAGAGGCACTGCCAGCACTTTTGATCAGACCTGAGAAGGATCACCCAGTGGCATGATCAACACCCCAACTCCCTGGAGGTCTGCCCAGAGTTTCAGCACCAGGGTCTAAAAGAAAGATCACATACAGACTCCCAAGCCTCTACCCACCTCTTTTCTTTCTCTTTTAGTCTTTCCATATTTAATATATAATGCCAATTTAGTGAACCAGTTTTGTCTTTCTCTATTCTCTCCCTTGCCTTTTCTTCTTCTTCTTTTTTATTTTACTTTTGAGATTGTATTTTAAATACAACATGTTGCTCTCCCTTTTCCTCCAAGCCCTCTCATATATCCCTTCCCGCTCTCCTTCAAATTCATGGTCTCTTTTTTCATCCATTGTTATCACATGCCTATATGTATTTGTATATACATATATTCCTAAATATAATCTTTTGAGTCCATATAATGTTACTTGTATGTATGTTTTCAGGGTGACTTTTTGGTACCAGAAAACCAATTGGTATGCTCTTCCCTGGGAAACACCGCCTCTCCAGCTCTCGGCTTTCCTCACTTTTCTATAGTTCCTTCTCTAGGCTTGAGGCTTAGTGGGCTTTTCGTAGTGCAGTCTGGCATGGTCATTGGGATCTTCCTTCTTCAGCCCATGTTTAAGCAGCCATGCTGTGAGACTTCCTGGGAGTGGCTTCTGACATCACTGGGAGACACCATCTCAGAGCAAACTCCCTGATCCTCTGGTTCTTATCATCTTTCTGCTCTCTCTTCTAGAGTGCTGTGCCTTAGGTGTGGGAGTGTTTTGTAGATGTATCCATTGGGTCTAGGGTCCACAACTCTGTCTGTTGATTGGTTGTGGTTTTCTGTGGTCATCACTGTCTTCTGCAAAGAGAAGTTTCTTGGATGAGGGGCGAAGATTACACTTCTCTGTGGGTTTAAGGACAAACGTTTATAGATTATTGTTAGGGATTAAACCCTTTTGTTATTGATGAACTTTCCCAGAGGACATGGGCATTTGGGGCTCTGGAATTGGGGCTCTCCCTGAACTAGCTTCCTACCTGTAGAGGTTGTTTTATGTTGTCTGTAGTTCTTTATCTCTTTCTCTTTTCATTCTACTTCCTAGCTAGAGTGTCGTAACACCCCATTTGTACCTATCATTCTCCCTTCTTTACTTTCTCTGTTTTCCTCTCACCCTAATAATAATAATCAGTAGTCTTACTCTGCTTATTTCTCTATCATTAATACTCTTAGCAACTAAATTATATAGCACACATAATACTATTGGGGTTCCTTTACTCCCCTAAGTTGAAAGGATGATTATTTTCAGTTGACTATTAGTGTTTTCTTAGTGGACATAGCCATCAGCTATGGTTGCTGCTGCAGAAAGTACTGTACTTGTGAGTAGTACTAGAGAACAAACTCAGTGCTCTGATCATGTGGGCAGAGAGATATAACTACTGACCTAGACACTCAGTAGAGAGAAATGGCACCACCACCTTAATACAGCCTATAATCAACTACCCCACTGCTAATACTTCCACTGAAAGAAAGTGGTGACTAAAAAACCTAACCAATGACCTAATCCCAGATGCACAAGTCCCAGTGAAGGAACAGAAGAAATATGAAAAATGAAGGCAACATGACTTGTCTGAAGTATACTAATTTCACAGAAATGGCCTCTAATGAATGACTTAAATCCCAAGCCAAAGAAGTTAAACAGAAGCATTATGAGAATGTTATACACAATCAAAGAGAATATACACAAACACATGAATGAATTCAGAGAGGACAGAAACAGTTGAATGAAATAAGGAAGTTAATGTGAGATAGAAAAACAGAATTCAATAAAGAAATAGAAATATTGAAAGAGTCAATTGGAAATACTAGAGGTACGAACTTTAATAAGTCAAATAAAAATCACAGTAGAACACCACACCAATAGAATGGATCAAGTAGAAGAAGACAGAATATCAGGCTTGAAGACAACGTAGAGGAATTAGAGCATTTGGACAACAAAGATCAAATAATAGAAAAGTATGATCACAACATGAGAGATCTATTGGACACACTAAAAAGCCAAATCTATGAACCATGAGCGTAGAAGATTTCAAGCTGTAGGTATAGAAGATATATCCAATAAAGCCATAGCAAATATGGGGAAAGAGATAGATGGTCATTCAGATTCAAGAGGCATTTAGAACATCAAGTGGACAAGACCAGAACAGAACCTCCATATATCATACTAGAATCATAACACTAACTACCAGCACAGGGAAAGTACCTTAAAAGCCACAAGAGAGAAGCAGCCAGTCACAGACACAGACAAACCCAGTAGATTAACAGCAGATTTCTCCACAGAATCTCTAACAGCCAGGGGGTCATAGGGCAATATATTTCAATATCTGAAAACCAGTAACAACCAACCCAGATTAATGTGTCCTGAAAACTACCCTTCTTAGTTGAAAGAGAAAGAAAAGGCTTTCATAGTAAGTATAAATGGAAGAAATTTATGACCACTAAACCAACAGTACAAAGACACTTAAGGAATCATACACATAGAACAGAAATAAGCCACAAGGAAAAAAATAGACTATTCTAGAGCACTAAATATGCTAATGAGGGCCATGAAAGCATCTAACATTTCAAAACCAACAAAATGGCAGAAGTAAACACATAACTTTCGATAATAAGTAATGAGCATTAATTGTGTTAACTCTACTGAAAGATATAGACAAGAATAGACTATATTTAGAAAACGGGACTTGTTTATTTGTGGACTCTAAGAAATACACCTCAATGGCAAAGACAAACTCAGACTTAGAGGAAATGAAGGCTAAAGACATTCCAAGCTAATGGACCTAGGGGACCAACAAATGAAGCAGTTTTAATATCTGGCAAGACAAACTCCAAACCAATCTTAGTCAAAAGTAAAGAAAGTCACTGCATACTGATTAAGGCGTCAAGAGTGCATTACAGTTCTAAGCATATAAGCACCCAACATTGCTACACTCAATTTATAAAACATACACTATTGGATGTAGAGGCACAAACTGATCTCAGTGCACCGATAGTGGTTGACCTCAGCACCACATTCTCACCAATAGCAGGTCGTTCAGACAAACAAAGAAAAGAAAAGAAAAGGATCAACAACAAAAACCTGAGATGAATGACATTATAGATCAAATGGACTTAACAGACATCTACAGAATGTTCCATTCAAATACTGCAGAACACACATTCTTTCCAGTGTAGAGAAAGCTCGTGGGACTTTCTCCAAAATAGACCACCTTTTAAGATGCAAAGCAAATCTTTTTTTAAAAATTTTATTTATGTATTTTTTAAAGGTATGAGTGCTCTGTCTGCATGCATGCCAGAGAGAGCTTCAAATCACATTATAGATTGTTGTGAGCCTCCATGTTGTTGCTGGGAATTGAACTCAGGACCTTTGGAAGAGCAGTCAGTGCTTTTAACTACTGAGCCATCTCTCTAGACTGCAAAGCAAATCTTTTTTTTTTTTTTTTTTTTTTTTTTTTTTTTTTTTTTTTTGGTTTTTCGAGACAGGGTTTCTCTGTGTAGCTTTGCACCTCTCCTGGAACTCACTTGGTAGCCCAGGCTGGCCTCGAACTCACAGAGATCCGCCTGGCTCTGCCTCCCGAGTGCTGGGATTAAAGGCGTGCGCCACCACCGCCCGGCCTGCAAAGCAAATCTTAAATTGGAATTCCTGCATTCTATTTTATCATGATGGAATAAACTAAAAATCAATGGCAAGAGAAATTACAGAGCACACACAAACTCATTGAAATTAAACAACACACTATCAAAAGATTAGTGGGTGATTGATGGAATCAAGGAGAATACAATGGAAGTAATTCTAAGAAGGAAGTATATAGGTATAAATATCTAAGTTAAAATATCAGGAAGCCAAACATGGTGGCTTACTCCTGTGATTTCAGTACCTGGGAGATGGAAGAAGGAGGGTCACAAGTTCATGGTCATCCTTGGCTTATTAGTGTGCTTGAGTGCTTGAGGTTAGCTTGGGCTACGTAAGACTCTGTTTTTAAAATAATCAAAGAAATCCTAAATAATCTAGCATAACGATGCTTCTCAACATCTTAGAAGAATAAGACAAGCCAAACTCAAAACCAATACACAGAGGTAATAGGCAATAAATTAATGAAATGGGAAAAATAACAACAAACGGTACAAATAACTAGTGACGTGCTATCCAGTCCAAAGCTGTTAGTCTAAACACATGTACACACAGCAACACTAAGTGGACTAACTGTTCATAAAACACATTTACACTATGTGTGTGTAAACAGCAATAGGAATAACAAAGGGAGATGAGATCATGAATTTGAGAAGGGGGCATAGGAGAAATTGGATGGCAGTAGAAATCATGTAATGCAATGTCACAAATGAAATTTTCAAGAAAATAAAAAATCTTAATAAAAAAGACAATAAAATGGAGACTTGGTTCTTGGAAAAGATAAAAACTATTGACGAATCCTCAACCAAATTAATAAAAAGACAAAAATTAATGAAATTAGAGATGAAAAGGGAGATATTATACCAGATACCAGTGAAATTCAGAGAATTATTAAGATATACTTGGAAAGCCTATAGTATAAAAAATTGGAAAATCTACAAGAAATGGAAAAATTTTAGACACCAAATTTGATCCACCAAAATTACCACCAAAAGACATGAACAACTTAAATAGATCTGTAATAGATTGAAGTAGTAGTAAAAAGGCTTCCCACCAAGAAAGGTCAGGTGCAGATGGACTCACGGCTGAGTTCTACCAGATCTTTAAAGCACTAACAACAGTGTTCCTAAATAGGAAAGGGACAAACACTGTCAGACTCATTCTATGAAGGCAGACCTACACTGATATCAAACCTTGATAAGGACGCAATAAAAGGAGGAAACTGCAGGCACTCTTCTTAATGAAATGGATATGAACTGCTCAATGAAGTATCTGTAAACTGAACTCAACTACACATCAAAATGATCATTCCCAATAACCAAATAAGGCTTTCCTTAGGGATCTGAACATGGTTTGACGTATGCAAACCAATAAATGTAGCACATCCTATTAATCATGTCAAGAACAGAAACCACATGATCATCCCAATATGCAGAAAAGGGCTTTCGTTCAACCCCCTTTCATTATAAAAGCCCTGAAAAAACTAACAATACAAAAGTACACATGAACATAATAAAAGCTAAACCTATAGCCAACATACTAAGTGGAAAGAGCATTTTGACTAAAGCCAGGAATGTGACGAGGTGTCCACATTCTCTGCTCTTAGTCCATGCACTCCTTGAAGTCTTAGCTAGAGCAAATAAGAGACACGAAATGACAGATGAGAAAGAAGTCAAATCATCTTCATTTGTAGATATGATGATCACATTAATATATATTTATGAGACTCAAAGGACTCCACTAGAAAATGTATGGAAGTTATAAATACTTAAATATCAGAATACAAACCACCATACAAAAATTGGTAGCTTTTTTTTCATGCCAAATACAAATAATAAATACACTGACAGAGCAATCAGGAAAATGATTCCATTCACAATGACTTATTAAAATAAATAGATAGATAGATGATAAATAGGTGGGTAAGTGGGTAGATGATAGATAGATAGATAGATAGATAGATAATAGGTAGATAGGAAGATAGGTAGGTAGATAGAGAGGGGGGATTATGGATGGATGGACGGATGGATGGATGGATGGATGGATGGATGGATGGATGGATTGACAGACAGACAGACAGACAGATAAAAAGCTCTAGGAATAAACCTAAGAAAGTGAAAAATCTCTGTAATGAAAATTGCAAAATACTGAAGGAGAAACAAGAAAATAGAAAGATGCCTCTGTTAGCATTTAGGCATCTGTACTGCCCTGCCCTTCAAGTCCTGACAGGATATACCTCAGCTGCAGCCACTAAGAGCACCCCTTGTGTGTTTTTGCCACATTTCCTTATAAATGGTGGGCCTTGTACACCTCCTGTCTCTCTCTTTCTCTTCCTTCACTCTTGCCCCCAGGGACTGGTCTCTGCCCCCTTCTCTGCCCCTTCTCTCCCCTCCCCTCAATGAACCTCCCATGTGGGCCCTGTTGTATGGTATGACTCCTTCCCGCCATTTTATAAATACAACAGCCCCCATGCTCATGATTATCAGATTTAAAATTGTGAAAATTACTATATATTAAAAGTAATCTATATATTCAATACAGTCCTCACCAAAATTCCAATGACATAATCATATGGTAGCACAAAAGATCCTGGATAGCCAGAGGAATTGTAGGGGGGGAAAAGTACTGTTAAAGTTGTCATCATACCTGATTTGTGATTTAAAAATACTGCAGAGCTAAAAACAGCATAATAGAGCCACAAAACCAGGCCCTTAGATCAACAGAATAGAATAAAGAACCCAGAAGTAAATCCACACAACCACAGTCACCTGACAACTCCTTCAAAAATGGTACTGGGGAAGCTGGCTGTCCACATGTAGACAAATGAAGCTAGATCTCTATGTCTCACTCTGTGTAAGAATCAATCCAAAGTGGATCAGACATTAATGTAAGACCTGAAACTGTCAGAGGAAACACTTCAATGTATAGGTATAGGTAAGAATTTTCTTAAAAGGATTTCAAAGTTGCCGGAAATAATACCAGTTGAAAAATGGGATTGCATGGAATTAAAATGCTTCTGGGAAATAATGTTGAGTGAATAGACAGCCTATGGAGTGGGAAGTAAGCCTTGCTAACCATTTATCTGACAGAGGATTAATATCCATAGTATATAAAGAACTTAAAAAACTAAGCATAACAATACCGAACAATCTAATGTATAACAGGCTGACAAAATTAATGGTTTTCAAAGGATAAACAATAAACACGCAAAACTGCTCAATATCCTTAGCCTCAGGGGAATGCTAGTTAAAACCACAAGGAGATTTCATCTGACCTCAGTTAGAGTAGCTATTATTGAGAAAATCAACAACTAGGGCTGGAGGGCGGGAGGGCTGGAGGGCTGATTCATCACTCAAGACTGCTCTTGCAGAGAGCCTGAGTGCTAAGGTCAGGCGACTGGCTCACAACCACCTGTCACTCCAGCTCCAAGAGCATCCATTGCCTCTGGCCTCTTCAGGCACCAGCATTCCTACGCACAGGTCAACACATAGACCCCCCCCCCACATATACATAGTTAAAAATTTAAAAAAACTCTTAAAAAATATTAAGTTCATTAGTTGAAGAAAATTAACAAGCCCTGCTGAGGATATGGGCACAAAGGAACCCTCACACACTGCTCGTGCAAATACAAATTGTTCTAGTCACTGTGGAAATCAGTATGGAGGATCCCTGGAAAACTAAAAGTAGAGCTGTTATATTACTTAGCTACACCACTTGTGAGTATTTATCTGGAGGACTCTAAGTCAACATGTCTCAGACATATTTGCACATCTCTGTTTATTGAAACACTATTTATAATAACCAAGTTATGGAATCAGCTTAGGTATCCATCAATAGATGACCAAACAAAACACACAGAATATATATATATATATATTTTTTTTTTTTTTTATGTATGTATGTATATATGTATGTATGTATATCTCTAATGGAGTTTTAAATATTTATTTTTCTCTTTGATGATTTCAATTTTTTTGAGAATTTCACATGATATATTTTGATCATATTTTATTCCATCTCCTAACTCTTCCCAGATCCCTCCTCTACCAATGGAGTTTTATCTAGCCACAAAAAGTATAGGCAACATTTGTTGGAAAATTAAAGGAATTGGAACTTATCATGCTAAGCATAATTCAGTCACAAAAAGAAAAATACTGTATGTTTTCTCTTCATGCATCTTATAATTCTTTGTAGAGACATAAAACATTCTATATGTATGACATTAAAGCAGGAAGGAGCCTGGGAGAAAGGAGAAGAGGGAGAGAGAGAAAAGGGGAGGGGGGCTTTGAATATGGTCAAAGTACATGATATGTTTAGAAGAATTTGTCTTTGTCAACTCAACTCCATACAATGAATGCACACAATAAAAGAAAGAACAGTCAAATATATTCCATATATATCTTACTTAATGGGATCTAAAATGATACCAACTGAGAGGTTTAATATTATTTTATATATCACATAATAAGAAGCAGATACTGAGAATTTTAGTCCAGGATGCCATCTATTGCAAGACAGCGTAATTTCAGAGTTGTTAAAATGAGGGAAATAATGGGTATTAAAATCAGATAAAATCTGGGAAGTGAGAGGGATGTAGCTCAATGGTAGAATATGTGCTTAGGAAGCGTTTACAAAGTCCTGGGTTTAACCCTCAGCAGTAAAAACAAATTAAGTGAGTATTACATTTTGAAGAGAACACTCACTAGTGTTCTCCTTCAAGGCTAACAGTCAGAACAAATATTTATATATACAAACACACAAATTTAACTAGCATTAGCTTCCCATTGCCATCACAAAAGAAAATGGACTTACAAGGATGAAAGATTTGTTTGGGTTCACAGTTTCAGAGGTCTTAATCCATGGACACCTGGGTCCATGGTCCCTGGGAAGGTTGGAAAGGCAAGATGTAAGAAGGCTGCTCTCTCCATGGTGGCCAGGAAGCAGACAGAGAGAACAAGGGGCTGGAGACCAAATGTGCCCTGCAAGAGCATGGCCAGAGATGTACTTCCCCTAGGAAGGTCATACATCTCAATAGGCGTCCATTCAGCTATGGATCCATCGGTAGTTTCAGCCATTGATGAGGCTGGAGCTCTCGAGAGCCTATCACCTCTCCAATACCCACCTCTGAACACTGTGGCCTTGAGGACCCAGTTTCTAAAACACGAGTCTTCAGGGAACATTTCACATGCAAACCACGTCAACCACCAGCCTCTACATGCCGACCTCATAGTCATCCTGACACACTCTTCCATGTTAGAAAACTACAGAGCATATTTTTGCAATAAAATATTTTTTGTTTATGTTTTCAAATATGTGGAACAAAACAAAGATGTTTCAAACACAAATCTGTTCGATGTGTGTATCTATTAGTTCTCATAAAAATTTTTCTTTCTTTTTCTTTTTCTTTTTTTTTTTTTAAGACAGGGTTTCTCTGTGTAGGCCTGGCTGTCCTGGAACTCATTTTGAAGACCAGGCTGGCCTCTAACTCAGAGATCCACCTGCCTCTGCCTCTACCACCAAGCCCCACCCTTTCATATGAATTTTAAAGGGATATTAGAGTCAATGCTAATGTTCTTTACCACCCACCTTCCTTTTTTCTTTATGGCCATTTCAGAGTTTAAAAGTTATTCATCCATTTAAAAACAAAAACTATTTTTGCAATGTCAGAGAATATCCTTCTACAGGCTACTCTAATTCTCCTGTACCATTTTCCCCTTCCATCAGATCTGAAGTGTCAACATTACATGGCAGGAGCTTTGAAGGCACAGATTTGTACAAATTAACTCCGCAATTTGAAGAAAGCAAATACTCTCTCTTTGTTTGTATATATCAAGTCTTTTGGGCACCCGCGACTCTGAAGTCATGACCTGCCTCCTGGGCATTCTCACATACTCCTCATTCATCCCTTGGCCTTCCTCTCTGAAATCCAAGAAACACTTTCCTACTGAAATTCTGCCATCTTGTTTACATACATCCTAGTAAGAAAAAATGTTAGAAGTTGACTTAAGTTAGACGGAGAGAAAGGAAAATGATCATTATGCTGTCAGCCGAAGGCATGGTTACTCCAAGTTCCCAATATGGCAGTCTTTCAATGCCTTACAAGCTTTATTTCTTGAAGGGGACATCTTTGTGTTAGGGGTGCACAGCACCTCGTCGTATACATATACTATGACAGGCTCGCCTTCTGAACTGGCTGAGGTGGCTTGTTACTCTCTCCCAGCGCCCCAGGTGTTCTAGGCTAACGATCCGGAGCACTTTGCTCCATCTGTGGTAGTTGCTGGGTGATGTGCCTACAAAAGACGGACTTCTGTGTTCCTAGGTGACTCATCCAGCGAGTCACCCATTGAGCAAAACCTTTGCCTTTGGGACACTTCGAAGAAGAAACAGAACCATACACACAAAGAAGTGAAGCGATGGTATAATTGATGGTAAGAAGTATGGGGTGGGGGTGCAGAGTAGGAAGGCTGGAGAAGTGTTTACTACCAGAGCGGGTGTGGTCAGAGAAGCTTGCCAACAGAGAGACCCATAGAAAATGAGGGTGTGCTGGAGAACATTCCAGAGAACGTAACCAGTGCAAAGTCACTTGTGAGTTACCCAAAAGGGGAAATAGTAGAGGTGTCATAGAATTCAGGCACAGCATACACTTAAGCTTTTAAAAATCACTTAGGGGCATTCAAACCTTTTGGCCAAGGAAGGTGAGTTTATATGGAATTTTCAACTGAGAAATTGACTCCATTTCCTTGGTCCCGAGTTGTAAAGCCCACTAACCCCAGAGTAATTTTGATGTGGTGAGCAAATTCGCACCATTGGAGAGCAAGTAACAGGGAAGCCTGATTCACTGTGTGGCTCTCTACTGTGCCGGCGGAGATGAATGAATTGCTAGAAATTTCCCTTGCGCCATCACCTCTTTGATGTGATGGTGGTAATTGTTGTATTTTACTAACAGGCATTGGTAACAGGGGCTGGTAAAAAATGGAGCCTTGAGCTAAATCTGGTGTGCCATCTGTTTTTGTATTACCCGCTAGCTAAGAATTTTTTTTTTTTTTTTACATTTTTAAATGATTGGGCGGTGGGGGTTGGGATAGGGGCAGAAGAATGATATCGCATGATGTCGCCATTTTATGAAATTCAGATTTCACTGTTTTTTAAAGTTAGTGTTGGAACAGGGCCACTAGTGTTTGTTTACTGTGGTCTGTGGCTGCTCTGGTGCTGAGCTGTTTTGACAGAAATTGTATGGCTCACAAAGCCTAAAATATTTACTGCCGGCTGCCTCCTGGCTCAGAGCACCCTGCTCGCTTTCGCACAATGCAGACACAGAGGCCGGCATGCTGCCACGCTTGCCTCTTAGAAGCAGCTTTTACGTATGATTTTAAAAAAAAATCCAGTTTAATGCACAATTCAGTGAGTTTTGACAAATGTGACAGTCATGTAATCACCATCAAAATAAACACAGCATATTTTCATTACTATAAAATTTGCCTCATGAGTCAGCAGCTAATCTCTTTCCCGGGCCCTAGCCACCACTGATTTGCTTTATAGGACTAGAAAATGAGTGATACATATGCAATGCAAAGGCAATATGGAGGTACAGCAATAGAATTGTATAGTGTGTCGCTTCTTGAAGTTCTTAGGATGCAATAATAGGCCATGCCTCACTTGTTTCTTTTCCTTGCTGAATGCTATTCTATTGTACGGACGTACCACAGCTAATGTCCCTGCACATGTGGGGATGAGCATTTTGACCATTTCCAGTTTGGGCCGCTTATTAGTAAAGCTGAAATGAATATTTGGGTTTAAGTCTTTGTAGAGACATGCATGCTTATATTTCTGTTCGGCAGAGACCTAGGGATGAAGTCACTAAGTCACATGGTAGGCGTCTGCTCCCAAACTCTTTTTGAAGATGCTGTGTCATGCGGCAGACTTCCTAGCGACAGTGTATGGGGCATGCAGTTCCTCCTTACCTTTATCAATGTTTACATTATCAGTCTTCTTAACTTCAGTTATTCCAGTGAGTATATAATGGCCTATCTTTTGACTTTGGGGTGTATTGAAACGTAATTTATAATTTTTTTTTTGAGAGATGGTCTCAGTATGTAGCTCTGGCTACCTTGGAACTCACTATGTAGACTAGACTAGTCTCAAATTCACAGAGATCCTCCTGCCTCTGCCCCTAAGTGCTGGGACCAAAGGCATGCACCACCATGACTAGTAATGTATAAAATTTTTATCCCTGCTACAAAGAATCATAACTGAAGACTGCAGCATGTTTTTTTTTTTTATTCTTTAGCCTTGCTAAAAACTTATGTATTAATTGTAATGGGGTAGAGTTTGTTTCTTTTTTTGTAGTTCTCTTAGAATTTTCTACATAGAAGACCATCTTGCCTACAAATACACGCAACTGTCTGATTTTCTTTCTTGTCTCTATGCCTTTTGCTTTTTGCATTTTGGTCTGGTTAGGATCCACCCAGGACAATGCTGAACAGGAACAGTGGGAACACACATCTAGCCTTGGATGGGGATGCTATAATGCACAAGAGAACAAAGAAAATGTTAGGGGATAAATGACGTAAGCAGTGCTTGCTTGGTCTGTGTCTTCTCTTGGCTCTACTTTTGCATATATTGATATTGCTTTCAGGAAAAATGTTATCATTTTGGTCCCTGGAAGCTCCGGACGTACAGCTGACAATTTTCAGTCTAGTTCAAACACAGACACTTTTCCTTCCCTTCAACTTTTAACTTTCAAGGAAGTGCAGTAACATCAGGAGATGTTTTGTGACTAGGAACCAGTGATGGAGAGGCCATCATTCAGTGAGGGACCCAATGGTAAGGAACAAGAGTCGAGTGAATGAGTTTTGAGTTCCAGCAAGAACCTAGAATACCAGACAAGGGAATGGAAGGAGGCCAGGCTTCTGACATCACTAAAAGGGGAGGTGACGGACTTCTAATACTCAGGGTGCTCGGGGAATTAAAACAGCCACCGGCTCCATTGGTACCAGGATCCCATGCCCAGCCTCATCCCTACAAGATGGGATGGGCAGAAGTCTGGGAGACTGAAGTGGTCCCTGGGGGCTTCAGTGACACCAAATGTCTGAGGAAGGGGAGGTCGCTCTGCAGGTTCTCAGACCCACACTGAAGTCTCCTGAAGACTTCCCGCCGGTGAGGGAGCATTTTCAGTGATGAATTATTAATACCTTTCAGACAGCTTCCAAAGTTGGTGGCATTGTGCTTCACTGTGGCTGTGTTTCAAGCCTGCTTCCTCTAGAGAGAGAAGAGGCATCGCTGCATTTCCCAACAGGCTCCAGGTGAGCATAATACTTAAGTGATTACTCAGC